>JACXGM010000094.1:55740-73071 GCA_016801145.1 Umbra pygmaea
ACCCCTCCTCAAGTCAGGTATCACCCCTCCTCAAGTCAGGTATCAACCCTCCTCAAGTCAGGAATAACCCCTCCTAAAGTGAAGTATCACCCCTCTTCAAGTCAGGAATAACCCCTCCTAAAGTGAAGTATCACCCCTCTTCAAGTCAGGAATAACCCCTCCTAAAGTGAAGTATCACCCCTCCTCAAGTCAGGTATCACCCCTCCTCAAGTCAGGAATAACCCCTCCTAAAGTGAAGTATCACCCCTCCTCAAGTCCGCTATCAACCCTCCTCTAGTCAAGTAATGGTATCGTCCATGCACTAGGCAAGTTTAGGCAAGGCAAGTTTATTTATATAGCACATTTCATACACAATGGCAATTCAAGGTGCTTTACATAAACAGGAAAACATATATCATATGGCATATATCATATGGCGAATATCATTTATTATCTTTACGAGCGCTGTCTCTGTACTGTGATTTGGCCGGAAGCCAGATTGAAAATTGTCAAAGTGTCACTTTGAGCTTAAGAATTTGTTCAGCTGATTGAAAAAGTTGTTTTCAATGATCTTGCCTATGAAAGGGAGATTTGAGATTGGTCTGTAGTTGCTCAGTATGGTGTGATCCAAATTGCTCTTTTTCAGGAGGGGCTTAACAACTGCAGTTTTTAGGGACTTTGAAAAAGTCCCAGAAAGAAGTGAGGAATTTATCAATTCTAGATCTGCTTCTAAACAGTTAAACACACTTTTAAAAAAACATGTGGGAAGTGTGTCAAGGGCGCAGGTTGATGTTTTAAGGTGCTGTACTGTTTTTTTCAGAATGGTCCCATTAATTGCTTCGAAAACAGACATAGTGACTAATTTCTGAGGTTGTGGTCTGATCTGTCTGACCTCAGCGCAACTCAAAGATGTGCTGATCACCTTTCTGATATTATTCATTTTCTCTGAGTAGAAAGAAGCAAACTCACTGCATTTACTGTCTGAGAGCATTTCAATGGGAATGTGTCTTGGGGGGTTTGTTAATCTCGCTACAGTAGCAAAAAGAGTGTGTGTGTTGTTAAAGTTGCTGTTTATAATATTTGAGAAAAAGTTCTGTCTAGCTTAGCCTAGTTCTACATTGAAGACATGAAGGGTGTTTTTATAGTGGACTTCAAGTTTTGTCTTCCGCCACCTGCGCTCAGATTTTCTGCAATTTCTCTTCATATTTTGAACTGTTGTTGAGTTTCTCCATGGTGCCTTCTGTCTGCCATTTTTCTTCCTGACTTTCACAGGAGCAAAATCATCAATTGCACTCTCAACTTTTGAGTTAAAGGAATCAAGGAGAAAATCAACAGAGTCCGCAGATATGCTTGGTGTTAAAGATAAAGTCTTCATAAATAGCACCCTGGTGTTTTCATTCAGGCATCTCTTTTTGACAGACACAGATCACTAGAGATGAGGAGGGATTCTGTTCCTAATATTTATTCCGTACCCCCAGGGCCGTTTCAACTTCCGGGTGTAAGCCTGTTCTCTTGGTGCTGGTGAGTGTGGAAAATGCATTAATGGCATGAAGGGGAGTGGATCAGGCACAGGCAGGCCGTGTAATTTGGGAAGAACGATAAAATGAACGGCTCTCACCAAGTACGTCTCGGTTCCCTTCGTTCAAACCAAAGAGCCGTTCATAAGAACAGGATCGTTCGCGAACGTCACATCACTGATTCAAATAGTGACAGATAAGCTGCCAGCCACATATTGTAAGATTAATTTCTGTAATGGCCTTTCAATGACAAAACATTAACACAAGGTGGCACTAAACACCTGCAAATTGGATATTCTGCTCCTCTTCGTTCCTGCGGCATGTAGTTGGACTGAACGTTGGCAACGCTGTAGAACAGTTTGGAATAAACTATACATACAGTTACGTACCACAAACGTTCGTGTACGTTACTGAACCGTTGAGCCCAATACAAAATAATACTGAAACCGCCATCCGGTTTGGTGGCTGATGGCGAAGTGTGGGTTGAAGCAGATAGTGACATCTTCAAGGGGCAATGACCATGGCGATTACGTTCGTCATCCCAGGAACCCCGCGCCCATTTTTTTATTATATCAGTCCGGAAATTGTAGAGCTCAACGTTATTACATTCCTTTTTACACTCACGTTGCAAACTTTCCTTTTGCATGCATTACAATTGATTCTACATCTGGAATAGCAATGAGTTTCATACTAAATGAAACGACAGAAAAACATTTATAAGAGGTCATTAACCTCTATTTAAACTTAATCTAACTCATGTACCTCTATTTTAATGCATGCATTATTACGTTAAATTATTGTTTATAATAAAATAAAATAAACGGGACCTAGGAAACATGACAAAAGTTTTTTTTTCACGTAGCAAAATGAGAAAAACTATCAATCTGACCACGCCCAGCTACTACAGCCAACTGGAAAGGGGGAGGACCAGTCGCAGCCAGAGGTGTTGTGTTCAGTTGTAAAGCTCAACACTCAAGCTCTCCATTTTGAAACCCTGATTGGAGATATTAGAGAAACCCTGTCTTTGTTCGTCCGTTTTGATAGGGGTGGGATAGGTGTGGACGTTGTGAAAGATAATAATAATCGTCGTACTGCAACAGATTCTTTTAGACGACACAGCTTACACTGGGCTTTGGTGTTACGCGTATTGAAATAACATGGGTAACTGCCACACTGTTGGACCAAATGAGGCCCTTGTGGTTTCAGGTAGGTTACGTTCAACTTAATCTTCAGAAATGCCTTTTAAGATAGCTATGTTTTAGTATGAATTGGGATCATGTGACGCTCCAGCCCTTCCCGCAACAGGATGACCAATCGTGGAGGTTTTGATCATGTCTGTTCCGAGAAAAAAAAGTAGCAATCTTTAACGTTACAAATCAGTTTTTTGTAAGTTAATAAATATGATTATGAATATGAAATAATAAATATGTTTCTGTGTTATAAACCAAATACATTGCTTGTTATTTTAAATGTGGGTGGGATTAAATGGTGGCATGCCTTTCGCATTGGTCAATTGCACAACCCTTCAATCCCAAATGGACCACTACGAACTACACCCTATGCCCTTGTGGAGTTCTGAGAGAATTAGATTGGAATATGTAAAATAGCTGAACAAAATAAAAGATAATTAAATATGACTTACACCTGTGAAATACTTTTATATCTTCACAAGTGCATAGGGTTTATGTGGTCAATTTGTGATTGGCTTTACCTTTCTGACGCCATTCTATTAACCTATAATAACTATCCATAATGGGCCATAGTGCCCAGAAGAGTGACAACAGAGAATGTAGATATCGATGTGACAATTTTTTGTCCCAATTGGAAGTGTGTGTAAGTATTTCGTCATCTTTACTAGACCCAAAATGGAAAATTGTAAGAAATTGTGATGTAGGTTTACTTAAAGGTACAATATGTAGTATTTGGCCGCTAGGGGTCTCTAAATCAAAACAATAACACTATTATGCCAGTAACTCGAACTCTGATTTTTGAATTTCAAAACATTAGCTCTCATTTTAAATGTACAATACGAACTTTTGTGCATAAAAAAATGAATTAAAATGAGATGTATGGTTTTAAAAAACAGAAATCTGAGTTTTTGTTACTGGCATAAGTGTTATTGTTTTGATTAAGAGACCCCTAGTGGCCAGAAACTACATGTTGTACCTTTAATTCATTCCAATATTCCCAAAAATTATAATTTAACATATTTTTAATAACTTTATTAAAAACAGAAACAGATACGTTGTAGACACAATTTGATTGAACATATTGTCAGTGTCTCGTGAAAACACAATTACATTTGAAAAACTTTCACTAGAGTCAGTTTTATCCAACAATAGACTAATTTTAGCAACACATGAACATGGATGGACACAATACCTATCTATGCAATAAATTAACAATGACTATTGTAATGACTTACAAGCACTATTATTTTGAAACTATAGCTAGTGCCGGCGCTGTGTATTGTTAAATATATTATAGTATTATTCACGTTATGTTACGGTTATTCACTTTATGTAATGCCATTTAGTGGTTCCCCGGAAACTAGAGGAGTTAAAGGTTATATGAAGCGACCCTTGTTGGTTTTACATTGTGTCAACTTGTATACTTCAACTGACACTAGTCTATATATTCAAAGAATTATGGGATTTGCCACAGAACCTTCTAGATATTATTGCTGCTTGATAGGTGTCAGCATTGCGAGGGAGTAAGCCCCCAGTATTTTTTATTATGTTTACTAACTTTCCTGCACTGGAAATATCACCACATCCTTCAGTTGATATGTTGTACAGTTGTAAGTAAAAGTGCCAGAGGACGTGTTTAGAGTTTTTTTCATTTGTGGTCAAGAGGCTTGTGACAGACAAGGTGAATAAACCAGTCAGTTTCACTAACTTAATACAGGACACACACACATCCCTTTGAAATTGCTCCAAATATGTAATAGTTGCTATTTCAAGTGCCCAACTTACAAACGCTGTAAAAAATGCATTTCTATATTTAAAAAATAAGAACAGCGATGTATATGGGATTTTGAACAAAAAAGCACGGCCTAAAATGCATAATTTATATCAAAGACGACCAGCGGGTTCCCATTGACAACCACTGTGGAAGCACAACTCATCATGTATTCAATGCAATTCTTGTTCAAATGCAAAAATAAGCACTGCATAGTGTATTAAATCATCGTCCTATCTAAACTGATTGTTTAAGATTTTATATAAAATATTATAAGACATGTTATACAGCTTGGTCACTGAAAGAGAAAGTAATTGTTTTTACTACACAAAATTGTACAGTGCACCTTTCAGGCACAAAAACAAGAAATGTAATTATTTATAATAGATTATTATTATTATTATTATTATCTGTTTCAAATAGACTCTAGGGCAGAGTAGCAGGGGGTTCCTGTCAATGAAGTTTGCTATACAAAAAAAACAATTTTTTGTTAACTTATAAGGGCCCAAATAGTTAATACTGACCTGCCATTTCCATTGAAGTCTCCCTCCAGAAATGTCAATCAAATCATATTGAGCTACATTTGCGCAGGCTGCGTGAATGTCTGCCACCTGGGCACAAGCCATTTTGTTGTAATAAGTGGTTAATGCTTTGTTAATAGAGCAACCTTTTCAACACTTTAATAAAATAAAATGCATCATACTATGTCTGAAATGTGTGCGCATGGAATGGACTATATTCATTGTGAGATGAACCTGTCAACTCTGAAATCTTGCTGAAAACAATTATTGAAGCATTTTGTGCTCTGATTCGAAATGTTTAAAATAACACTTTGCTAACACAAAACCTCTCACTACCAGCCACATTCAAGCTTTTATCCTTTGGCGAAACTACTAGGCTACGTACGATTGGCTCATTGAGTTCTGCGTTGCATTATGGTTTTTGCAGTTCTTGGTGCTATTAAAAATAACGATGCTATTAAAACATCAACAATGTACTCTTACTGGGAAGATACTAGTGCAAGGACACTGCCTTTTACAAGTATCTTTGTTTTGTTATAGTAACAAAATACAGTACCATTTCTACTGCGTTATATTCTGAATTTGCCTGTACTTTCACACAGGTGGTTGCTGTGGCTCTGACGAGAAAACCTATGTGGTAGGAGGCTGGTCCTGGGCCTGGTGGCTCATCTCAGATATCCAGAGGTAATGGAGAGGTTTAAACACATTCACAAGGTTTACGTACAATTTGGCAAACCAGTATTTTCCTATATCCAAAACAGGCCCCATGTTGAACACCAAGTACACGTGGATGGATTTATTTATCAATTTAAAATAATTTAAACCATACATGTCCACATGCTGCATTACAATATAAGCTTCACCCAGTGCATAGAAAATTGGGCAGATCGTATGTTCGGAAAGTGATTTGCAATTTAATTTATGGCCGATCCTTCACTCACATTAGCTAGTCAGTTCTAGGGCTTACTTATAAACAGATTTAGGATTTAGCAGGGTAACTTGTGTTATTTATTTCGCAACAATGCACATTGATGAACATGTACAACAGTACAAGTAAATATGCCAGACTGTAGCCCGAGGGCTAATTTCCATCTGTATCCAACACCATAGTACGGAAAAGCATACGTTTGAATGTGAAGTATTTTTAAAACATGTTTGTTTTTTTACTCTATAATTTTTCTTAAGCTTTCCGATAATATTTTCTTTAGTGCAATTTCCCCCCAAATCTATCTGTATGCAGTGTATGTTTTTTATGTATACTTGTTTCCGCTTGTCTATTTTCCACTGCCATTTAACCTGCCTTATATTTTTTGGTGTTGACCTCACCATGTGTCCTGCTGTTAGGGACATATAATAGCCCAAGAGTTTAATTGGCAAGGTTCATTAAATTAATAATGTGGAAATGTGTATGTTTGCAACATGCAAAGTTTTGACTGAGGTTAACTTTCGTATTTAAGCCAGCCCCTCTGAAATGCCAAGGTGTAATTTAGGTTAATAGCCTTACTCAGGGACAGGAGTACAGCTGTCTGGGAGTGGCCCTTTATTTTAATGGTTACTATTATGCTGTTCACCCTCACCAAAGTCAGACATCGGATTCCACCACAAATTATCTCAGTGTGCCTTACACTCTCGCTCCCGACATCCGAAAACAGGTCAGTGCGCAGCACAGTGCAAAATTTGAGTTTCTTCTTCACTACCATGATACACCATCAACACTACCCCTTCAGCCAGGGATTACATGACACATGAGGGAAGGGGAAACAGCCACAGAGGTAGTCAGTACTGGTTAACTACATAAGTTAGCCTACTAACCCAAACATGTCTCCTTCTAGCTACTGGTAGTCAACCAAATATCAGGAATATGCCTTTTATTTAAATAGTCTTGTTTATTGATGATACTCTTTAATTATGAAAAACTGGATATGAAATCACAATATATAGTAGGCTGTAGTACCATATGGTGTACTAATTGTATCTCAACATTTTAATTAATTTGTGGCTGGGTCATTTTTGGGCTGTTTTAGTTCTTTGAACATTACAGGAAGTAAGTGACATTGACAAAATATATTTCCGCAATGAGGTAAAACATCACCCTACACCAAATTAGGTTATTAGCTTGCAGAGGTAAATGAAGTCCCTGCTAGGCTACCTAGTACATTGCTTTTTAAACTTTGCTACCAGGAAAAAGGATTACATTTCCTATATCCTATTTTTTCGACATAGCTATAGTATGGTTGCAGAAACTCAATGTGCCCCTCAAGCAAAAATGATTGCCCCCCTGGGTTAACCAAATCTTATGAAAAATGTTAACCAAATAATATCATAATGCTTATGTAGCCTAATAATAGAGGAATATATCATGTTAGTGTTACAACCGAAGTAATCCTAAAAGCCTTTCATGTACCTATAATAATATATATTAATATTGTGGGCTAAATAACTTTATGCTTTATTAAGTAGAGACTTTAGGGAAAAAATAGCATTTTTGCTGAGTGAAGTGCTGCAGTGGTATCACCACTGGACCCTTGTAGGCCACAAGGTTTACAATTTTGAAGATTAATCACAAATTACTTTATTTATTAATACTACAAGCTAGAATACATAATCTTCTGCCAGCATGCAGATCATTAGAATTGAATTCCTGACCAATCACAGGTATTCGTTTTTCAATTTTATTTTTGGTGCTTTCACTGCGGTAATGGTCTTAAAAAACATTTCGAGTGACATTTAAAAAGGTCTTAAAATGTCTTAAATTTAATGTCATCAAACCTGCAAGAAACCCTGGTATCGATTCTCAATCCCAAAAAATCAATATTTTGTTAGTATATCTCTAGTAAGCAAAGCAAAGCAAAGATCACCAGAATATGTTAATAAATATGGGCATATATGTCTAGAACACATTCATACTATAGGCTTAAATGAATGGTCAGTGATACATCATATAGTCTGTATATTTTGTCATATATTATTTTACTAGTATGCATATGTATATCATAGGAGTGTGCTATTTTGGGTGGATGACCTTTTCAATATAATCATGACAAACATTTTACACATTTAAATTCCATTTCTAACACTTTTTTGTTTTAAGGAACGGATTGTCATGCTTTTGCTATAATATTAAATGTTTTTGGCAATTTATTGTATTCCATTAAACTGTTTAGCATGTTTAATTAAGAAAAGAAGCCGAAAAATTGCCATACATCTAGAATCGTAAGAATTGCAATACATATTGTATCGGCACAAAAGTATCGAAATAAAATCTTATTGCAAGATCCCTTGCAATTCCCAGCCCTAACAAAATGTAATGCTATCTAGTTTTTCTGAGAATCAGGCAATTATGAATGTGTCCTAAGCTGCTAGCCTTTGCAGAATGGAGAATGTCATGGGCCCTGAAAGGGGTAACCATAGCACCCAGCCACTTCCCGTAAGTAATGCTATAACCTTGTTATTGTCTCTGGACCAGTAATTCATTGATCCATTTCTCTTGGCATACAAGGCAGAGAAGGAACAGGAGAGGCCTGGAGGACTAATGGTGTTTCCAGCAGCACTTTTACTCTGTGACAGACATACAAAAGCCTCACTCTATCTTCTGCATTTAAATATGAAGGTTTATGAAGTCTTGATACACAATTCAACAACAATGCTGGTTAGTTCTTCTAAACATTCAGTAAAAATATGTACAAATGTCTCTGTGATGAACCTTGAATGAAGAATTAGCTAGATTATAATGAAAAAAATGTTCTCAGTATTTACGTTACTGCTAATCATTTGAAATTATGGGGAGATTCTGAGGACTCTGCCAGGTTCTAGATAAACGTCAGGAATGTCAGGCTTAGTCTATAATATTGATTTCAAGGGCGGTCCCCGAAATAAGAATTTCTTTGGTCAACCAAGACTCAACTGATCTCTCTAATGCTGGGATCACACTATGCAGAGCAAGCTGGTTGCATTGCGGCGGAAGTACATTCATTTAAACAGAAATCAATCCGCACCGCAGCGGCAAATATACCGGATCCAGCAAAAATGTGGATGCGGTGCGGCGGGTGTGTCGCAAGAGTTGAAATTATCCAACTTGTGCGGTGCTTTGCCGTACGGCACTAGAACTTGAAGTTGATGTACCACAGATGAAGAGCTAATATGTCGCTTTAACCTACGGGTTTATGGGATTGCAAGAAAACTTTGACAGCTCAGTAGATATTTTTCGTATTGTCAATTTGATGCTTTATAGCAATTTTTGAAGAAATAATCAGAAACAAATACATAAGTAAAAAGGGTGATTGACAAGACAGACAAATGTACAAACATTCTGGACCCAACTCATTGTACAGCTGCTGGCCTTTCTAGATTCAGCCACTATAAAATTATTCCTAATAATAAAAGCCTTGTGTCACCTGTTGTTGCTGAATGCCAATATTATTACAACTGCCTGGTTGTATGTAACCTTGATAAATAATATCCATGTACTAAAAAATGTTTTTTAACATGCAAATAAGCAGATCGCGAGTCAATTAAATGGGGTGTATTAGAACCCTTTTCAGAAAAGAGACTGCAACATGTTCCGCGGAAAAATGTGCATAAATGTGCATCATGCACATTTACGATACGTGGCAGATGAGACGAGTGGGGAACTATGTGTTTACAGAGAAAGAATGGTTGTCTTGACAGGCAAGATAATGTCATTCGATATGATATCTTTAACCTAGATTAATCCAATTGTAAATTTATATGTAGGGAATAAACCTGCAATCTGGCTTTGTCTCTGGTTATACTCTCAAATATTTACAGTACTTTTTCACTAGGTAACAATAATGTTTTTTGTGATTAAATCATTTGAACTTAGCACAGCCAATGTCGACAGGCAGTAGCTTAAATCTTTCGTTTCAAGCAGATGTTAACAAGTAGATTATTCAAAGCAACACATGTTGGCATACACTTACATAAGTGACATTTACTGTTTTCAAGTGGTATGCTACACCTTATTTCACGTTGAACTATAATATGAAAACCAATGTTAGCAGAGTTTGCGTTCAAAATGTTGTGTGTCACCCGGTACTTTGATGAAATGGGGTTAGCCCTATTATTTAATTTGTATGGTGAAAGACTCAATTGTTTTCTGGTCTATGTGAGTTCACTGTGCAACATCAAAGCAGTGGAGGTTGTCCCTTGGTTCTTGTTGTTTGCAAAGACATTTTTGAGATTCAAGCAAGCTGATCTTGGATGTAAATTTAGGAGTGCTGCTGTGAAAATTTCCAAATGTCCCATTGATGTTAAAAGATATGATAATATGGAGTCTGTGATATCCGGCCACTAGATGTAATAGTGGTGTTGTTGGGGCCCAAAGGGCCCCTAAAAAATGTTTAGGTATTTTATGTACCAATTTGGGCCCCGTGTCCTTAACATTTCATAGCTAAATTTATTGATTCTACTTATAAACAACATTAATCATCCAGCCCAAAATGGGGAAAAAATTGTTTTGTCAAAAGTCCCAGACTGCATCTTTTAATAAATCTATGAAAAGGGTATGACAGTAATCTTGCATTCTGGTGACGTTTCCAAATGCTATTTGTTTAGCAGTTGTTGCAAACATCCCAAGTTCTTGTACTGATATTAGTATTTTTTCGTACATCATACTCAAGCTTTTAAAAATAATCTAACAAATGCACAGATTATTGTTAATTGCTCCCGTGTTAATAATGTTAGATTCTGGACTTGACCCCACTACTAGTGATTATTTTTGGCTGTTACTCATTAGTATTATTTTTAACAAAATCAACAACTGTATTCTACGTTTTCAACAGCCCAATTACACTTCACTCATCGTGTTGCATTGCCATCAGTGTCCCATCAACTTCAATTTACCTGCTGAACAGAACACAGTTTTGGAAAGCAGAAAGCACAATGAAAGAGTGTCACTGTACCCATTGCTTTGAAATATATGTTTTTAAACCTTATGTATAAATTGTCTGAGCCTACAACAAAATTAGCTAGCTAGTTGCCCGATAATTAGCCTAGTATTTTGATTAGTGCAGTAGCCAAATGTAATTTACTTGTCAGTGAAATTATCCTGCCAATTGTCATTTCATGCACATTTCAAGATGGTGGTTAATTTATACAGGGAATTACTATAGGAAAACAAATTATCTATCTTTATCCACTTCAGTTTTGTGTTTCATCATCCACGTTTTACCATAGAGAGATTGTTGTGTAAACTGACGATGTGCAGCCCCTCCCAAAAAAAGGTCACTTTGGAAAGTTGTTGAACAAATGCAATGCCAATACCCCACAGAGTTAAAATTAACTACTGGTATAGTTACTGCAAAATATAATGTATTTATATTTGTCATTTTTTTACCTAATTGACGTTTTGTGAGTTACCATCATTTGGACCTTTTTTGTGAGTCAATATACCCGATCTGCCCCTCAAAACCAATGTGTTTCTTATTAGTTTCAATCAAAAACTGAATGAACGCATGCGTCAGCCATCTAGAATTGAACCTCATGGGTTTCTTGAAGCCTGGACGCTGCTGTTGGACGTGACGCAAAGTGACCGGGGTATCATTTATTTTAAAGTGATTATTCCTTAACGGCAGATGTTTGATGGCAATGCAGGATGCTCAATGGCTGTAGTGTAGGGTTAGGTGACATGTTTTATTTTTATTTATTTAACCAACTAAGTCAATTTGAATTCTGATGTTGTCCCTCACTTTTGGTGTTCAAAGGGAAATACATTTTGATCATCTTCAGTTATACAGAGTTCATTTTCAAATGAGAAATAAACTACAGTGTTTTTGTAGTTTACGTAAGCATATTTTGAGTAAGCACATTTCCATAAATGTCTAAAATATTCTGTAGCCCGATTGGGCTGCAAACTGACAGCCTTTGGATTCAGAGACTGCACGTTAAGCTGAAGCCAGAGTACTACTTTTCTGGATAAGGATGCATTAGGCTGCAACAACTGTCCGCCATTGATTTAATCCATGATTGTTTTTGTAAGGCTTTGTTAATGGGAGCCACATGGTGCCGGACAGCAAAGCATGTTCCTGTTCAGAAAGATCTCAAGCATGGGGGGCTTTGGGACCATATGGTGTTGCAAGCTTGGCGGGGAAGTGTGACCAAGTTGGGAGAGAGGTTAAGAACATGTAAACTATAAGGAAATACATCACAACCTCACGTTGCTATAGACTAGTCAAATGCTTTTACTTTTAGGAAACTGGGCACTATTCTGTTTCATCATCCTGGTGTTTCTATTTTTTAGCTACTACTTTAAATATTGATGTATTAAGAGGAATAAATCCTGTTCAGTTGCAGCAAGCTTGTTGTTACAGCATCACTGATTGTGTTTCTATTTTCAAAAATGGTAGTGGCTGCATCAAGGTATCTGAATGTTTGAAATCAGCAGAGTTCTTAAAATAAAAAGCCATGTGTTGCAGCTGCACACGGGCAAAATTCAATAGGTAAAGCTTTATTACACCAAACCCAGGTATTCACCGTCCGAGCAGGACAATAACCAAAAACACAAATCAGTTCTGGAGTTACGGTACTTACCAATAATAATACAGTGACCGTTTCTAAAGTTTTTACCTAAACTGTTTTTAAAATTTGTTTTTAAGACCTTTACAGACTCTGAAGATTTTTTTTAAATAACAAAGAGTACAATATAAAAAATTTAGATGTGCAAGGATTTTAGATATTTTTGTAAGAACTCTAAAGGTATTTTTCACATTTATTGATTAAAGGGAGTGGTTAGCTGTCTAATGAATATTTTATTAGTGTTAGGTGGTACAGTTGTTAAGGAGTCAGACTTGTAATATAAAGATTGCTATTTCAATTTCCAAGTGGGACAAATGTTGTTTTGCCCCTGGGTAAGGCCCTTTACCCTAAATTGTTCTAGGGATTCTCCCTGTACTCTCCCTTACTGTAAGTCGCTCTGGATAAAAGCATCTGCTAATTGACTCAAATGTGAAAACAAATGCATTTTCTGGAGATTATTGACTAAACATCACATCCATTTTAATCTCACAGTGGAGCAACAACATGTGAAAAGCTTGAATTGTTGTTTTAGTTCATTTAAAATAAATGTCTGATCATTAGCAGTTCACTTGCTGTGAATCTCTCTGGATAGGAGCATCTGCTAAATTACTAAATTGTTAATGTAAATGTAGATCTGTGTTCTGATGCATATATTTGTAACTCTCCTTTAAATTAAAAAAACCCACTGCGATTTTCTGCAAAAGAAGTTATCCCACCAACGTAATTTAGTTTAAGTCTTGGATGTAAGCTTAAATATGGCGATCATAGAGGGTGTTTTGGTAGTAATACCTCTTCCATCTAATTATCATTACTGCCATTCTTAATGTATGTCTCCTATACTCACTTTCCTGCTTCTCCTATTCTTACCACCTATCGCCTGCCTGCCTAGGATGTCTCTGGAGGTTATGACCATCCTATGTCGCTGTGAGAATATCGAAACCTCGGAGGGTGTCCCTCTGGATGTGACAGGGGTGGCTCAGGTAATGCTTCAGACAGCTGTGAATAGACTACGAAGTCTAGAGAACAGCCAGTCAGCCAGAGGTTGACTGGTCAACAGAGTACCACAGCATTCAGGCAGGGATCGCTGTTCGTTCTGCACAGAATGTCAGAACGAACAAACGGGTGGAACAAACAGCTAACAACTAAGCGGCTAACTGTTGTGTGTGTTTCTGTTTTTTTCTACAGAGAAAGGGAGAGAGAATCCGCTGCCTGTCTAACCTATTTCATGGGCTTTGCTACGTAGCTTGCCTCTGTGATCCCTTACTTACTCCAATGGGCTTTTGCAACAGGTCCCTGTAATGAATGCTCTGAAAAATAGATAGAAAGTTCCCAGCCTTAAAACAATCTTGAACACAACCTTGTGAACCTTCTCAATATGGCATTTCAAGCCACATCACATTTGAGATCAATTTGGCTCCTTATAGAAAGCATTCCATTACGTCCTGTTGTCACTGACCTGGAGAACGAGGCCCTTGGGTGAATGTTATTCCTTTCACTTCCTTTTGTGTTTTTCTTCATTTGCTCCCCCCCCCCCAGAACATGCCAATTTTTATTTTTATTTTTTCCACATTCTCCACAGGATAACCCTTGAGATTATGACCCTGCAGCCCAAGTGTGAGGATGTAGAGACAGCGGAGGGTGTAGCTATTACTGTCACTGGGGTGGCACAGGTAAAACATCTACCTACTGTACCATACCTACCTTCTGGGAATGGATTGGAATGCCCTTTTTAGCACATGGAGGGATGGGGTTCAGCCTACCCCCTCCCTCCTGTTTCCCTACCCTCCTGCACCCACAAGGGGGACTGGTACCATAGCCATGCCTGAGAGTCAGTCATTCTCGTCATATAAGTTAATAAAAAATATGCCTCTTAATTAGTTCATTTGATTATTATAAACAAGGTGTCTGTAAATACTTGATACTGTACTAATAAACTGCTCACCTGGGTCATAGTGAGAGCTTAAAATAACATACATTTGAAAATATTATTTTTATTCCCATAGGAGTGCATGGTCCTCAGGTTTATCGAAACGTGCACTCTTTCCCCAACCTTCACTCAGGGCCTGGGACCCCTACAAAACAACATTGCGAAATGGAAATATTTAAATGAGAAATCAATTGCATTCACGGACAAGAGTCTTTAGTATGATTATGTTCTGTGCTCGTCAATGATTTTAAGCCTGCTCTATATCCGATATGGACATTACCGTTATTTCAGCTGCATACCACTGCATATTGTAGTTTAAATTAAATAATAAAGTATGACCTGAAAGTGCAAATTTATAAGCTGTCTTCAGTTCTTGCTTGTTCTTGAGGCATTTCTCCTTTAGCAAGTAAAATGCATCCTCAGTTGGATTCAGGTCAGGTGATTGACTTGGCCATTGAAGCACATTCTACTTCTTTTGCAGCATTTGGCTGGATCTGAACAGAAAATATACAGCCCCAGAGCATCACCGAGCCACCACCACGCTTGACTGTGGACAGGGCGGTGTTTTCAGCATATGCTTCTTCTTCCTCTAGACAAATCATGGATCCATCGTGCCGAAAAGTTCCAGTTTTGTTTAATTGCTTTACAGAACAGAATCCCAAATCCTCTGTGTATTCTTTATATGATTTTGAGCCAATGTATTTTCTGCTTTTGGGTCAGTAGTAGTGTACGTCTTAGAGTTCTGGTATGGAAACCTTCTGTGTTTAGTACATGCCTTACTGTGTTCATTGAAACCTCAGTGTCTGTTGCCACCAAGTCTTGCTGCAGGTCTTTTGCAATCACTTGAGGGTTTTTCACAACCTGCTGTCTTAGAAATCTGGTTGCAACTGTTGATAGCTTCCTTTTCCTGCCTCGTCCAGGTAGTTTAACCACCGATCCACTTTGATTTTGTGAACCATGCTTCCAACAGTGTCTCTGGGGACATTCAGTGCATTTGCTATCTTTGCATCCTGTTCCTTGTTTGTGAAGGGTGATGATCTCTTAACCTTTTGGAGCATTCTTCTGACTTAGCCATGTTTCTCACATGCAGTCCAACGTGACACTCAACAAACCCCTAGCCAGTTCAGGTATTTCATGTGTTCCAGCTCAAGCACACCTGGTGCCATTCCCCTGCCAATTTTCCACCCTTTTTTCCCCCTGCCAATTCCGACTAAGCCTGCTTTTTCGGCAGCTCCGCAACTCCTTGGAGAGATCTGTGGGATGGTGAGGGACGTTCACATGGTTCATCCAACCACGTTGCAAAGCCTCCCGTTCTTTTCACACTGCTCATCCAACACAGAAGCCTTTAGTCAGATCATGCACGGGATGATTACGTTCACCAAATATACTTCCGCAATTAATTTTAAAGGTGCCCGATCTGCACAAAAGGAGTCACTGGAGAGCGATGTGGCAGGATAGGTAATCAGATTTATGCAACCCAAATCCCAGGCAGCGCTATGCCAATTTGGCAAGGGGTCCAGGGAAAGTCAGAGAAGCCATAGTCAGGCACGAACTACTGACCATCATGACGTAGCTTGTCTTGCAATGCAGCCCACTACGCCACGCGGACCCCCATGTTTAATAATTTTGATTGCAATTGTATGTAGTTTCACATGACTGGTTAGTTAGAGTTTTGCTTAACTGTTAGTTACAGATGAAACATTTGTATCTTTGTTAGAAATGCTTTAGCCTTGTCTATTGCTAAATGCAGTCTATATACAGTATTTTTATGGCCATAATCTAATGGCCATGAATTTCAGCTGGAATGACCTGTCTGTAGAGAATGACTGACTCTCATATCAAGGCAGAAAGTCCAGACATGTCTGCTATGAATGGCGTCTCCCTTGAAATGGGTTCACGGGAGTGGAACAATGCCTAACATTTCTTTTGCCTCCCAACATTTACATTCTTTTTACAGAAATTTCCTTGTCTTGAGCTTTTCTCTGTGCCAAAATCCCCAACCACTTTAACTCTCCTAGTGCCAATCTATATCAATCCTCTGATTTAACATTTGTCTTAATGTGAGCTGATAAACTTTGTTATGCACTACCAAGCAGCACATTTTAATTCAACCGGATTTTAGTTTTAGTATCCTTGCAATTCCCTTTTTTTTTATTAATCTCTTTTCAGTTCTCACTGGATATTTTTGTTTTATTTATGACTGTTGCGTGAGCGGATGTTTCAATCAATTCAATTACTTCTTAAACAATACAAGTTTTGCTATGTGCCTACAAACAGTGATGGAAGGGCACTTTAACAATGCACTTTCTTAACAAGACTCCTCTCTATCTGATTGGCCCAGCTTAAATAAACCTGCAGCCCTGGTTTGTATGATATCAGGAGTTATCATCAAAAGTCTCGTACATATTCCGATGGAATTAGCCACATTTTCAAGTCCTCTCAATCGCAGGTCGAGACAGTACACAATTGTAGCAGTTGTGACCGAGACCACGTTAAGCGAGACCGGAGGATATCGTGTCAAGACCAAGGCGGGGGGGGGGTTGTGTTTTTATAGACCAACCTATTCATGTATTTTTTGGGGAGGAGGGGGGTATTGTCACTGTCCTATCAGCACTAAATAATATGATTGCCCAAACAACCACCTAGAAGGAAAAATATGAGAATTGGCTGGTCTGTTAAAGCAGCCCTATGTGACTTTATCTATGACATGTAGTATCTGCTACAAAACAGATACAGATGGTCCTAGGTACATTTAGAGACATTTATTATAGTAAAGCTATAATAACTCATACAATGGCAAATTAGGAATTTTGTGTGAAATCAAACCACTCTGTGGTATAGAGTACTGGTATGAATGTCACAAATGCGAACAGTATTGAAGGCAGTATTATGG
>JACXGM010000094.1:73171-99775 GCA_016801145.1 Umbra pygmaea
TCGGGCGAATAAGTGATCTTGAAAATATAGACATAGATTTCGAAGTTTTAAATAGTTTGAGAGCGCTTGAGCTCCGTATTCGTGTGGAAGATGTCATAAGCTTATGAAGATATGCTTGCTTGATCTGGTCTATCAACCCGAGAAATCGCGGATCTGTTTGGTGTCACAAAGCATGATTCAGAGGAGATCAACTTATCAATCTGAGAAATCGGTGATCTGTTTCACAAATCGTGCTTTGTGACACACCAAACAGATCCGCGATTTCCAAGGTTGATAGATCGATCTCCTCCGAGTCATGCTTTGTGACACCAAACAGATCCGCGATTTCTCAGGTTGATAGACCAGTCAACACAAAGAAAACCACAAAAAAACAGTGCTCAATCGGTCTCAAACTAATTAAAACTTTGATATCCATGTCTATATTTTCAAGATCACTTATCCACCCGAGTTTTTCAATAAAGACTTCAATACGGGTGCTGTTGATTTGGTTTCTGTGAGATAACCACGCCCCATTCATTTGAATATAACAAATGGATATTATGAAATGTGCCATTATGAAATAAGAGTGCCTTGAAATAAATAAATGTGGAATTATGAAATAAAATTCCCCTGAAATAAATAACAGGTTTTCTTTGAAAAACACCATTATGAAATAAAAAACAATTTATTTATTTTATTGGACTGCGTTTATATATTTATATTTAAATATTTAAATATTTATTGACATTTATTTATTTCAGGACTTATTTCATAGCCATATTTATTTATTTAATATTGACAAAAATGGCTTTCCTTACAGTATAGGGAAGAGGAATAATAATAATATGTATTTTATTCAATACTAAGTAACTTAATTTAGTTAAATCATTACATTCAGAAATGTAACTCCCTAAACACAGTCACAATAACCTGCAGTTCATAATATTATATTATATATAACAGGACCATATGGCTGCCATGTTTTCGGTATTAAATTATGCACTTGTTATTGCCTGTCTTGCTCTAAAGTATCATGTGCAGTGTGGGTTTAAAAGAAATACAATGCCTGTTAATGTTGCTAAGATTGTTTGGATAATCGTTGACATATTAATAAAATGGGGATGAATTTCTATTTAAGTCCTACCTGTCAAGACAGTAGAGTACAAATATATACGAGTCCGAGACGAGACCGAGACGCACAATATGTGGCCTTGAGTCAGGTCTCGAGTACTACAACTCTGAATTGTTGTGTAAACTTGTGGGTCTCTCGAATTTCATGCAAGAGAAGATTTCAAAAGACTCCACCTGGGGCTTTGTAAACAGCTCAGGACAAATGTGTATTGCTGGGAAATTCTTCACGCACCCAGCTCAAGACGTCTTGAATGACATTCCATGACACCACCCACATATGTGCGATTGCCATCACGAGACATGACAGTGTAAATTCAAACAGTATGGAAATTATGTTTTCTCATCTCTACCTTTTCTCAAGCAGTTTCGAATATGTGGCTGAAATCTATCGGAATGTAAACGGGACCAAAGTTACAGTTTAAAGACCCATTTTGAATGAGTCTTCTATAAAATGAATGGTGTAGACTGTGTTCCCAGTTGTATAATGGATATCCCCACTCATGTTTCAGATTCCACCTATTATATGATCTTTTACTACATTCTAAATGCGTGTTCACAATCTTTGTGAAACTGAAAGAGGGAGTTTGTCACTTGGCAACCTCTGAGTTTCTGTAAAGTCCATATGCTTCTTTTTCAACCAGCTGTCACAGAGAGAAACATAAAACACTATGAAAGTACTAAGAACTGTATGGTGGTTTTGAAGCATCAATAAATTAATTTTTGAAGAAAAGAAAATGAAATTAGAAGGTAAAATTGGTCATAAAAAAGTTGAAACTGTATGTTAAATGTGCATTACAGTCACTAAGTGGATTGGCTGAGTTCCTTTATTTTAATCCTGGCACAGTTCCCCTTTGCTGTCTGTCAGCTGGCCTGTGGGTTTGATGCCTGTCTGTTTGTGGTCATTTGCAACCCGTGTCTTCATGGAATGATTGCCATCTCCTCTCCCATTGCATTGTGATTGATCTGAGACCATTTCAGCTTGCATGTCTACAGGATTCACTGTTCACTTACGTTTGTCACCTCGGCGACCAGCTCACTCTCTTTTCTTTCAGCTGTAGCAGACAACACAACCACCAAAATGATTTATTCAATGATTAGCTGAGGATATCTTATCTCTTCTGGTGACTTGATTTAACCTCAACTTTTGTATTGTAGTTGTTTTACTGGTTTATACATATATCAAATGGATGATATGCACCATATGCATTTTGTATGTAGCATTGATTTGTCTGTATTGCACACAGGCTAGGGTTCATTAGTAAGATCCTCATTACTTCTTACTGCAGCAATTTTCAAACTGGGGTCCACAAATCCCTCTGTAAAATGTTGATTGATTTTCTTGTCTTTATTATTCACCTCCAAAAAACATCAAAAACATTTCCAACAATATACAACTAGCCTGTACACTTGGCTGTCTTACTCTGTTTCAGTAAGGGCAGACACATTACAGACAGGTTTGCAGGGAATGCCCTCTGTATTTGGTGACAAGCTTCTAAAAATAAACATAAATAGGGGCCCAAAATGCTGGGGCCCACCCTGCTCAGATGTCATGGCACAAGCCATGACAGAATGTATAGAATAGACAGAAACTTGCTTTAAAATGCTAACTGACTTTCAGCCTCAAAGCAGTTAAGAGATTAGCAGAGTTACAGTTATTGTGCCCTTTGCAAATAGCGAAGTGTCTCAGGAATTTAATTGACAGTTTGCTAAAATACGTTATACACTCACCTAAAGGATTATTAGGAACACCCGGTCAATTTCTCATTAATGCAATTATCTACTCAACCAATCACATGGCAGTAGCTTCAATGCATGTAGGAGTGTGGTCCTGGTCAAGACAATCTCCTGAACTCCAAGCTGAATGTCAGAATGGGAAAGAAAGGTGATTTAAGCAATTTGGAAGTATGGTGTGAAAAGGGAAAAACATCCAGTATGCGGCAGTCCTGTGGGCGAAAATGCCTTGTTGATGCAGAGGTCAGAGGAGAATGGGAAGACTGCTTCAAGCTGATAGAAGAGCAACTTTGACTGAAATAACCACTCGTTACAACCGAGGTATGAGGCAAAGCATTTGTAAAGCCACAACACGCACAACCTAGAGGCAGATGGGCTACAACGCAGAAGACCCACCCGGGTACCACTCATCTCCACTACAAATAGGAAAAAGAGGCTACAATTTGCAAGAGCACACCAAAATTGGACAGTTGAAGACTGGAAAAATGTTGCCTGGTCTGATGAGTCTCGATTTCTGTTGAGACATTCAAATGGTAGAGTCAAAATTTGGCGTAAACAGAATGAGAACATGGATCCATCATGGCTTGTTACCACTGTGCAGGCTGGTGGTGTAATGGTGTGGGGGATGTTTTTTCTGACCATGTCCATCCCTTTATGGCCACCATGTACCCATCCTCTGATGGCTACTTCCAGCAGGATAATGCACGATGTCACAAAGCTCGAATCATTTCAAATTGGGTTCTTGAACATGACAATGAGTTCACTGTACTAAAATGGCCCCCACAGTCCCCAGATCTCAACCCAATAGAGCATCTTTGGGATGTGGTGGAACAGGAGCTTCGTGCCCTGGATGAGCATCCCACAAATCTCCAACTGCAAGATGCTATCCTATCAATATGGGCCAACATTTCTAAACAATGCTTTCAGCACCTTGTTGAATCAATGCCACATAGAATTAAGGCAGTTCTGAAGGCGAAACGGGGTCAAACACAGTATTAGTATGGCGTTCCTAATAATCCTTTAGGTGAGTGTATATAGGAAATACATAGATTTGAAAAAGAAAATCAAAAACCTTGTGGTCAATTTTGTTTTTAGAATTTCTACTACGTGTTGATATCACAGAAATCCAGGACATAAGATAAGTGACTGAAATGTTTGACAGGAAGGCATCACTCAGACATGGGTAGGATCTCTCACATGATCCTTTGATACCTAATCAGAGAAATAAAAGGCATTGGAGATGTTTTTCAGAAAGAGTTTATAAATTAGTGGTTGTGGTTATAGTAATGCACTCTTTAGAAATATAATTAGAACTCCACACAGAGTACCTCGATATTTTAGGGGGAAAAGAAAATAACATTATCAAAAATGTCATTTGCATACGTAAGTTAAATACTAACCAGTTATCACTTAATAATATTAGAGTGACCATTGTAGTTGTCTGTCTGTGTGCTAAACAAATGTTATTAATGTATTAAATATCTAGCTAACACTCTTGTCTGTTATTCTGGCTCCAGGTGAAGGTTATGACTGACAATGAGCTGCTGGCTTATGCTTGTGAACAGTTTCTGGGAAAATCTGTGACAGAGATCAAGAGTGTAATTCTGCAGACCCTGGAAGGTCATCTACGCTCTATCCTCGGTAAGGACATCACGAGAGATGCACGGGGGCTGTTCAATGCTCCTGGCTCTCAGATCATGTGCTTTCTACTCTATGATATAGAGAGTAAATGGACACAATTACATCGAAACGCAGTCAATTTGACACTGCAGTTTACATTGACCGACATAAAAGGCAAGAGACACTTGCATTCTGGAATCTAGGGAAATGTGCATGTAGCAACTTCTCCAGCCCTTTATCAGTTCACACTCTCCAGTCTTTATTAACAACATAATGTAGCCTATATTGAGATTCATTATATGACTCTTAGCCACTGGTGGAGAAAGTGTTGAGACAAAAAGGATCAGCATAAATGTTATATATTATGTTGTGTACGTACTGATTTGTGTCATCACAAATTACACTGTGTTTCAAATTTGAAATTTTATAGATTATGCACATATAAACCACTTATGACACCGCCCAAGTGTGAAAAAAACATTTGTTATTTTTTTTAAGTCTGCTTCTTTAAGATACACAAAGCTGAGAAGTAACAGTAGGCCAGTCTACTCCTGCACCTAATTATCCTCAATTACCCTCAGTAATAAGGCATGATAAAATGTATCCCATTAACCATGCATTTTGTGATCTGACATAATTGGAGATATTGGGACTTTCCATTGTAGAACCTGGTTGATTTTTATGAATACAGTTTTTGGTAGCTGAATGGGTGACAGATCTATCTGCCACTATTATTTTGGCATTTCTTTTGACAAGGTCTTACAATAAGCATCTTACATTATCTTGTTTTTTAATCAAACTCATGGATGGTATTGTGTCTCCAGGCTCTTTGAATCACTGAAATCAATCTCAGACACCTGTGATAATTAGTTTGCCAGGTGAGCCCAATTAAAGGAAAACTACTTAAGAAGGATGTTCCACATTATTAAGCAGGCCACAGGTTTCAAGCAATATGGAAAAGAAAAAGGATCTTTCTGCTGCGGAAAAGCGTAAAATAGTGCAATGCCTTGGACAAAGTATGAAAATATTAGATATTTCATGAAAACTTAAGCGTGATCATCGTACTGTGACAAGATTTGTGGCTGATTCAGAGCACATATGGGTTTGTACAGATAAACACATAATGAGGAAGGTTACTGCCAGACAAATTCATTGGATTAAGAGAGCAGCTGCTAAAATGCCATTACAAAGCAGCAAATAGGTATTGGAAGCTGCTGGTGCCTCTGGCATCCCGCAAACCTCAAGGTATAGGATCCCCCAGAGGCTTGCAGTTGTGCATAAACTTACTATTTGGCCACCCCTAACCAATGCTGGAGTCGTGTTTTGGGCCAGAATCATGGGGTGAGAGCTGGTAGGCCCCTTTAGGTTCACTGAACGTATGAAAATGACCTCAACAAAGTTTATAGAGTGTCTGACTGACCACTTTCTTCCATGGGACAAAAAGAAGAACCATGCCTTCTGTAGCAAAATCATCTTCATGCATGACAATGCACAAAAATGCTACAAAAACTACCTGTGTCATTGGCTGCTATGGGCATAAAAGGAGAGAAACTCATGGTGTGGCCCCCATTCTTTCCTGACCTCAGCCCTTTTGAGAACCTTTGGAGCATCCTCAAGCAAAAGATCTATGAGGGAGGCAGTTCGCATCCAAACAGCAGCTCTGGGAGGCTATTCTGACATCCTACAAAGAAAATTCAAGGAGAAACTCTCCATAAACTCACAGGTTCAATGGATGCAAGAATTGTGAAGGTGATATCAAAGAAGGGGTCCTATGTAACATGTATGGTAACTTGCCCTGTTAAGATGTGTTGATTGAAATAGCTTTTGATTTCAGTAAATATGAATGTAGTTCGCATATTTCATGGCCTATCAAATCCCGCCCAGGATTTTCGGAAAGACAGAAAAAGTACCTCTGAAGTTGAAACACAATTATCATTTGTAATTGTGATGTTAAATTCATTGACCAAAAAGCCTAGGCTATAATCAAAATAAATATGAGCAGGTTTATATGGCAAAATAGTCTGTTGACCCAGGTTTTTGTTGATACAATTTGGAAAATCCTGGAAAAGAACCGTTACTGTTCGAAAACTGTTCTACCTCAACATTAATTGGACTCACCTGGTGTCCCAGGTCTAAATAGGTGTCCCAGGTCTAAATAGGTGTCCCAGGTCTAAGTAGGTCTCAGATTAGAGGGTTGGAGTGGATCTGGCTTCGAGGTCCAGAGTTGAATACCCCTGCCCTAAACTCTAAACCTTTATATAGGTTAATAGTATTCAGATGTTTCCATATCAGAATGTCTTTATCAACCCAGTCAAACCCTGACCATGGACCTGTGTTCCAGGCACTCTGACGGTGGAGCAGATCTACCAGGACAGAGATCGATTTGCTGCTCTAGTGCGAGAGGTGGCAGCTCCCGACGTGGGACGCATGGGCATTGAGATCCTGAGCTTCACTATAAAGGTAAGTGATGATAGACATCGTCAATCAATGTCACTGTTTGAATGTTGCAGTGGACAAGTGATGTCCAACCAACGTGAACTTCCTGGAGCACGTCTGACAGGAAGAGTGGTCCAAAACCACTCCAGCATTGCACAAAGCTGCTACGTATCCAAAATGACTTAAAGCTGTTATTGCAGCTGATGGCTCTACCAAATATGAATGTGTCAGGTTTAAATAATCATGCATACAACATATTTTACGTTTTTATTTTTTTGTCAAAATATTTCCCAACAACTCCAGTGTCACCTTACAAATTGATTGTGAGTTTAGGTGTTTTTAAATAAAATATCAAACCAGATTATGCCCCATCACTTGATAAAACATTTGCACTCCTGCAATCGGATTTTGATTTGCTACAAAATGCACTTGCAGACTTAAGGCTTGTGATAAATATAAGTAAAACTAAGTTTGTTGTTTTCCAGAGCCAAAAATTGGAAAGTCTTAACATTACTACACTAGATTGCTCTGTTTTAGAATGTCTGTCCTCACAGCATAGAAAGGAAATTGTACAAGACACTTTTATGTCAGTGCTTGATTATGGTGATGTACTATAAATACCTGGGTCAGCATCAGGGTTGATACATTTGAAGCATGCAGCATCACGTTTTCTTACTGGAGCAAACTATCACACTCATCATTGCTTGTTATACACTTCAGTTGGCTGGGACTCTTAGCATTTTAGAAGGGCCAAACAATGTACATATATATCAGACTTGGGCTCAGGACATGTTATTAGTTGAGATACCACAGGTTTACTCTGAGTTAGGTAAAAATGTGTTTGAATACCATGCCTCATGGAATGATATTCAGAGCAAAATTAAGATAGGGGTTTTAGTTCCTGTAAGCAAATTTAAATGTATTTTATATTATCTTTTTATTGTTAACTGTGAATGTTTCTTTTAATGTCTGTTTCTGTGTTATGTAAATTCCATTTTATTTGGGGTCCGCTTGGCATTGTGGGCTAAGTTGATGCATTCCACGGCAGTCTACATCATGGTAGTCACAGGTTCGAGTCTGACTATGGGTTCTCTGACTTTCCCCGGGCCTCCTGTAGGAGGCAGCGCAAATGGGCATAGCGCTGTCCGGGATTTGGGTTAGATAAATCAGATTATCTATCCTGCCACGTCGCTCTCGAGCAACTCCTTGTTTTCAGATCGGGCCCCTGTGGGATCAATCGCGGAAGTATAGACAGTGAACGTAATCATCCCGTGCATGATCTGACTAAAGGCTTCCGTGTTAGATTTGCAGTGTGAAAAAAATTTGCGGCTAGGGTGACATGTGGTTGCAAGAACCATGTGCGCGCTTTTCGTCATCCCACTGATCAGTACAAGGAGTTGCGGAGCTGCCGACAAGGCAGGATTAGATGGAGGGAGTAGAGAAAAATCAAACAAAACTAAAATATTAAAATAAATTCCATTGATTTTATACTTTTCTGTTTTATTTTCTGTTTTTATACTTTTTATTGTTATCACAGGGCATAACTGTAAAAGACCGGTCTTAGTTTGTCTTCCCTGGATAGATAAATGTTAAGTCTACCCTTACAGTTGCAATACCATTAGAGATGCAATATCGTTAACTCTTATACTGACACCACTAGCCATCCAATAATTGTGTGCCTCTGTCCTGGGTAGGATGTATATGATAAGGTGGAGTATCTGAGTTCCCTGGGGAAGAGTCAGACTGCTGCAGTACAGAGAGACGCTGACATAGGTGTCGCTGAGGCAGAGAGAGATGCGGGAATCAGGGTAAGAAATACAAATGTCAGCCTGTTGGATCTGGTTAATGAGATGGGTACATTGCAGTATTCATATTAGTATGTTACCACCTCTAAAGTGTCCCCCTTCACTTATCTTATGGCCTCTGTCCTCTGCAGGAAGCAGAATGTAAGAAAGAGATGATGGACGTTAAGTTCCTGGCAGACACCAAGATGGCCGACTCTAAAAGAGGGCTGGAGATGCAGAAGGCTGCTTTCAATCAAGAAGTCAACACAAAGGTATAAGACATACATTTTTCATGTAGACCAGATGCACCATTTGAAATGAAATAGGCCTAATATGAAAGGCATTCATAAGAGCTACCTTGGTAATATTCATTATTGCACCCTAGAGGACGTCTTTGGATACAGTAATGTATATCTGGTCTGAACTGTATCCGTCAACTTCCTAACAAACACCACTGAGATTTGTTCATTTTTTATAACTTCAATATCCAGTCTGAGTAGTATCCAAGGTCAGCCATATCCAAATGAAAATATATGATAGATAAGGAGTAATCGTATCTAAATTGTATTCAATCCAAATGAATCTCTTTTTTTTAAAGGAAGCCAGCCAAATTGAACTTTTCTCACATATAAGTTAATGTTTCACATTGGTATAATTATACCAATTGTAGCTTGGCCGGACTGCTTCATGTTTTACGCTCTAGCCTACAGCTGAGTATTTTGTGGGCTAAGTAGCTGCCTTGCAGGACAAGCTACATCATGATAGTCTGGTTCAAGCCTGACTATGGCTTTTTAGACTTTGCCCGGAACCTCAAGCACGATTGAGTGCAAACTGGCATAGCGCTGCCTGGGATTTGAGATCTCCAGTGACTCCTTGTGTGCAGATCGGTCGCCTGTAATTTCAATCGCAGAATTATAGGTGGTGTGTGGGATCATCCCACGCATGTTCTTACTAAAGGCTTTGGTGTTGGATGAGCAGTGCGAAAATAATCGGCTGGCTCAGCGACATGTGACATGTGAGCGCCCTTCACCATCCCACATCTGTCCAAGGAGTTGCGGAGCTGCCGACAAGGCAGGGTTAGAGGGAAATTGGACAAGACCAATTGGGAGGGGAGAAAAATGGGGGAAAAAACACAGGGGGGAAAAACCCACATAATTTGAAATGTCAATACAAGCTTAGTGTCTGTATGGTATAAATATACTACTCAGCTCCCTCTTCCCAGAGCCCCAGCATGGTACAGCAGACATGAGTACAGCGCTTCCCATAATAGCACACCATACCACGTAGCTCTTTAGTGACTCCTTATATACAGGCTGGGCCCCTGTGAGTTAAATTACGGAAGTATATTTGGTGAATGGGTAATCCCATTGTCCTTCCATGTGACGAGACAGTGTGATAAGAATCGGACACCTCGGTGCAAGCGCCCACATCCATCCCACACCTGCTGAGTTGTTGACTAGGCAGGGTCAGAGGACACGACCCAATTGGGATGGGATAAAAATGGGGTGAAAGTAAAAAAATAAATAGTTTTAAAATGTAGGCCACCTTAAAATATCTTTGCGCAAATAGCTGTCCAGTTGTTAATGCCACAGACCAATAAGATAAAGTCAAACCAGACAAGATGAGGCAGACATGCAGAATGTACTAGTCTTTTGCGTTCAGGTTCCATTTCAGTCCTTGGGAATATTACCCTAGCGTCTTCTTCCCTCAGAAAGCAGAGGCTCAGCTGGCCTACGAGCTCCAGGCTGCCAAGGAACAGCAGAAGATCCGCCTGGAGGAAATCGAGATTGAGGTGGTTCAGAGGAAGAAGCAGATCATAATCGAGGAGAAGGAGATTAACCGCACAGAGAAGGAGCTGATAGCCACGGTGAAGAGGCCGGCCGAGGCTGAGGCATACAAAATGCAGCAGCTGGCCGAGGGACAGAAGTGAGTGACCAATCACTGAGCTACTTCCAGAATGCATGGATAATGAGTGCAATGTGTTTTATTGTTTAAATACTAGATATGGAGGCGGGAGTTGTAAAAGGCTGCACTGTGCAAACCTCCATATTGTAGAATCATATTCTTCAGATAATATTTGTTACATGGCGTGATTAACTTCACCACAATATGCATCTTAACATTTTGCATTGTGACTGGGAATTTTAATTTAGCCACTCAGAAAACATTAATTAATCATCAAATATTTTTTATTGTGCAACTACATTACTTTATGTGGTCCAACTTAGATACACACACATTCCACTCATAAAAGAAGTGAGCATATAGTCCTGCTATGGTAGAGACTTAGTGCAATGAGTCAGCGTATGTCCAGCATATGTGTAAAATTCAGCCGAGCATCACCGTAAGGCCTTTCACGTATTAATTTAGCCCAGCATAAATAGCCTATATTTGTGTTTGTGATACTTTTACATTTTGGATGGACTATTTTGAAGTTTTATGTTAATTTCATCTTCAACAATCCACTGCCTTAGAGCTAAAATCAACTTTGACTACATCCACGATTTTATGCTAGCTATGCTACCAGCTGTTTGGCGCCAATATACAATAGCTGTCGCATCTCAACCTGAAAAGAAACATTTCTAAATGTTAAGTAGCAAAAAACATCGGAAAACATTGAAATAGAAGAAATTACATTAAGGGCTGTTACAATAAGCAATCATGAATGATTTGATAAATATTTACTTGGATATATCAGTGTTTACATGCCAATGACAATGTCATTGTTCTATTCCCACAGTCTATGAACCGTTGTCCTCTCAGTTAATAATATAGATTAGTGATTCTGTCCACGCAGTTTTGTTTGTTCACCAGTGATGACGGACAGCAACATGTTGCACAGGGACAGTGTAAGCACATCGAAGCTAACTGATTTACAGCAGGTAAAAGTTTTCATGTGACTTACACTGCCACTGCACATTACTTCAAACTCCTGAACGGGCACCGGCCAATCAAGGAGGTCCAGGATTAATTAGCCACGATAGGCTTGTATTTTACACATGGTTTATATCATGGATAATGTCACTGAGGTGCTCTAGGTTTGGATCATACATGGATTTGTAAAATCTCCCTCATCCTCATCATAATATAAAACTGATCCTTTTCTTGAGTCACACTTCATTGCACACTGATAGTACAAGCTATTCTTTGGGTGTGAAGCATCTTGTCCTACTAAAGCAATACAAGTTAAAACAGAGGACCAACTGTGCATATAGCATCACCTCATATTACATCCATGACTCTACCTACCTTGCATGGCCTTCTAGTGAGAGGTTCCCACATGACCATGTTATAATGGTTGTCACATGCAAACTGTGTGGTGAGCTATCTTGTTAATACTATTTGTGTCATGCTCTACCAACAAAGCCACACCACTTATCAAACAGCTCACTGTCTTTACATAGCTTGTCTTCATGATAGATGCTTGGCACTGAGGCTGTCCTTGGAAAAGCCATTTCTTAACACCAAGTTCAATTGGAATGCATCAACATTTCTTATATGTGGTTAAACAAATTAATGGAATGTTTTCAATCTAGTCTGCAATCTAATGACATTGTTAGTTAAACCCATTATGTGCCCTTCTGCTAACCCCTAAACAGGATGAAGACTGTGCTGACGGCCCAAGCGGAGGCAGAGAAGATCCGTTGCATTGGAGAAGCTGAGGCTGGCTCCATAGAGGCTATAGGGAAGGCTGAGGCTGAGAAGATGAGGCTGAAAGCAGAGGCCTACCAGCATTACGGGGAAGCTGCCAAGACTGCTCTCGTCCTAGAGGCCCTGCCTAAGGTCAGTGTCAGGACTCATATAACATAGTATGTAGTAAAGGGCTCTATTTTACCAAAACACATCTTGGGGTACCACATTTTATGAAAGTGTTTCCATCCCAAAATGAGGGCACAGTGCTGGCGTTGGTGTGAAATGGATGTGTTTTGATGAATAAATAAGCTGTAACCATGTCAAGGCTTTCACCCTTACTAGTCAAACAGAATGTGCTCAGTTCCAATGAGAATGAATTAAACCCCATTGCAAATCAGGTTGGTTGTCAAAATGTACAGACGTTCAGCTGTTTGCAATGAACAAAGCAAACAAAAGCAATTGAAATACATCAACATAATGAATGCATCAAGTGGTTTCCCCAAAACCAACTGAAAATGCAACTCATTATGACTTCACCACTTAAAATGATTCAACCCACTGAATAAAATTGTTTTCTCAAGCACACCTGATGCAACTAATGAATGGCTTCATTAGTTGCTCCAGGTTTGCCTGAGCTGGAACATATTAAATACCTGATTTGGCTAGGGGTTTGTTAATTGCCACGTTGGACTGCCTGTGAGAAACATGAGCAAGTTAAAAGAATGGTCCAAAACAAGAGACAATGTTGGAATCATAGTTCACAAGTTCAAAACCGAGCAGAAAAAAGAAGCTATCAACAGCTGCAACCAGATGTCTGAGACGACAGGTTGTGAAAACTTGATTGCAAAAGACCTGCAGCAAGACTTGGTGGAAACTGTACAGCACAGTAAGGCGCGTACTACATGCAGGTTTCCATGCATAAGGCGTACACCACTACTGACCCAAAAGCACAAGAAAAGTCAGCTCCAATATGCTTCAAATCATGTAAAGCCACAGAGGTTTTGGGATTTTGTTCTGTGGATTGATTAAACAAAACTGGAACATTTCAGCACGATGGATCAGAGGTATGTCTGGAAAAAGAAGAATGAAGCATACCTTTAAAAAAATGAAACAAATGAAAATAACACTCCGCCCACAGTCAAGCATGGTGGTGGTTTGTGATGCTCTGGTGCTGCTTTGCATTCTTTGGCACAAAAACCTGCAGCGTGTGGAAGGCAAGATGAATTCATTGAAATATCAAGAAATCCTAGGAGAATACGTCATGATGTCTGTGAGGAAGTTGAAGCATGGGCAACATTGGATCATCCAACAGGACAATGATCCCAAGCATACCTCAAATTCCACCAAGGCTTGGTTACAGAAGATGTCCTGGATGATTCTACAGTGGCCATAACAGTCACCTGACAGGAACCCCATAGAAAATCTCTGGTGAGCTTTGAGGAATGTCGTTGCAGCACACCAACTGAAGAATATTACTGAACTGGAGGCCATTGCTCATGAGAAATTGTCTAAGATTCCTCAGGAACACTGCCAAAGGCTGGTGTCTGGCTATGCATCTTGTTTGCAGCAGGTCATAACAGCAAAAGGGTGCTCTACTAAGTACTAAAGATGCTTGCCATGAAGGGGTTAAATAGTTTTTATACAGTCATGGGACTGATCACTTAATAACTCTGTTATTATAGTTTTCATTTTCTTTTTACTTTTCTGAATTGTTGCCTTTTTATGTTACTTGAATGTTGTTAGGCAGAATGTGTAAATAAAGCTGGAAAAAAAAATATATTTTAATGGAATAAAAAAGTGACTTTTTCAAAGGGGTATGATGATTATTTATAGGCACTGTATATACACTCACCTAAAGGATTATTAGGAACACCCATTCAATTTCTCCTTATGCGGCAGTCCTGGGGGCGAAAATACCTTGTTGATGCTAGAGGTCAGAGGAGAATGGGCCAACTGCTTCAAGCTGATAGAAGAGCAACTTTGACTGAAATAACCACTCGTTACAACCGAGGTATGCAGCAAAGTATTTGTGAAGCCACAACACGCACAACTTTGAGGTGGATGGGCTGCAACAGCAGAAGACCCCACCGGGTACCACTCATCTCCACTACAAATAGGAAAAAGAAGCTACAATTTGCAAGAGCACACCAAAATTGGACAGTTGAAGACTGGAAAAATGTTGCCTGGTCTGATGAGTCTCGATTTCTGTTGAGACATTCAGATGGTAGTGTCAGAATTTGGCATAAACAGAATGAGAACATGGATCCATCATGCCTTGTTACCACTGTGCAGGCTGGTGGTGGTGGTGTAATGGTGTGGGGGATGTTTTCTTGGCACCCCTTATTGCCAATCGGGCATCGTTTAAAGGCCACGGCCTACCTGAGCATTGTTTCTGACCATGTCCATTACTTTATTGATACCATGTACCCATCCTCTGATGACTACTTCCAGCAGGATAATGCACCATGTCACAAAGCTGAAATCATTTCAAATCAGTTTCTTGAACATGACAATGAGTTCACTGTACTAAAATAGCCCCCACAGTCACCAGATCTCAACCCAATAGAGCATCATTGGGATGTGGTGGAACGAGAGCTTTGTGCCCTGGATGTGCATCCCACAAATCTCCATCAACTGCAAGATGCTATCCTATCAATATGGGCCAACATTTCTAAACAATGCTTTCAGCACCTTGTTGAATCAACGCCATGTAGAATTAAGTCAGTTCTGAAGGTGAAAGGGGGTCAAACACAATATTACTATGGTGTTCCTAATAATCCTTTAGGTGAGTATATACTGTATGAAGTACATAGTAAAACAATTGGAAGATAGACGTATGTCACACCCAGTCATATCCCGGATTGTCTTTACGTCCAACTTATTCCCACTATCAATGTCATTATGTGTATATAGTGCCCTCTGCCGCCCTTGCCTTTGTCGGGAATTTTGTGTTCCAAAGTTTGTTTCGTTCCTGAGTCTGTAGCCTACTTCACGAGTTTTGGTGTTCCTTGGTGTCCTTTGTTTGAATCCTTCATAAAAAATCCCCCACTGGGTTCTGCACCTGCCAACCTCAACCTTACCAAATGAATGCTATATATTTTTTACAAGATAAATATACTGTTCACAGCCTTTTAACTTAATTAATGTGCTTTAATAAGGTGTAGGTGCGTTTAAATATTATTATAAATGTACACTATAAGACGAGGGCTGAATCTCAATTCACATAATACAAATATGTAAAGTATGTACTTTAAAATATATAGTAAGCCAGTATGGCACTATTGGGACATACTACTGTGTAATGAAATATTCTTGAAATCAATATTAAAATCACGCAATTGCTTGCTGGCCAACATTAGGCATTGTTCAAATAATGTTAGCAAGAAGACACTAACTCGTAAAACGTGTGTCTTTGTGCTGCAAAAGTTGGCCAGTCCCATTTAGTTATCTATGAAGTACAGTTGTTGCTCGCTTATAGCCTGGTTGACACCAGACTCTTTCAGTTGTAACTGAGAGTGGGTCTGGGCAAGGTTCATTCACAGCCCATTTCCAAAGGGGCTTCACTAACGAACGCCGCTCAAATGCCTCTCGGCACAATTGGATTTATCAGACTTTTGTCGAATCGAGTCGGCAAGACCGCAACATCTTTTTTAGATATGAAGGCTTCGAGTGTTGTTCTTTGCTCGGATTTGAACGAAAAAGGAAACGTTAAAATCGCTTAAAACAGATGCAATAGCTGATTCGAACAGTGATGTTTTGGATAATTCATTGCGGCAGACATCGTTGTAATAGTCTGCTTTAACCAATGACAGTATATAGCTGCACTATCGTCATCGTATAAAGCCCGCCTCAACGGTTGTGATTGGTGCCTCGATTTGGAAAAATTGGAAATGGGCTTGAATGGGCTCTTGGCCAGACTGACTTGCAGAGCAAATCTCAAATTTGCTGGAAGTCCGTCAGGCTTCCTTCAGGTTAGCCTGCTTAGCTAATACGCTAACAAGCTTAGCTAATATGCTACGAAGCTTTAGCCTGGAAAAATCCAGACCCAAATTCGGAGGATATAAGGGTCTGACATCAAGTAATGAAAATGACCCAGCTCGAGGGGCGGCACAAAGCATGCATTTGAAAATCTCACTGTGTGCAATTGGATAACACTACGACCTATCACCAGTGGTTTTTCGCTAAGCCCCTATGGCGGAGCTAACTGGTAGATTAAACTCTTGCCATATCAGGTCGGCAAAACCGCCAAAACGTCCTTCTTAAAAAGGAACGATTTGTGCGCCTTCTTCTGTTCCTCTTTTAGACAAAAAGCCAAGTCTAAGTTGTTAATTGTAGTGGCCAAAGCCATTTTAAACAACGGGTGTTCATCCATAGCGATCTTACAATATTTACTAATGACTTTGAGATTACCGATGTGCCAGAGTAACTTGCTGAGCAAATTCAAATTGTGCTCTCAAGAGAAATGTGGATTTCTAGGGTAACGAAGCTTAGCATAATTTGGCAGTTTTTGTAAATGTTCATCCTGTGAAAAGTAGTTCTGAGAAATGTACACCAAAAACCATGCACAGCTGCATAATACAAAAATCCACCGCATGTCTGCCGTAATGCCAGCTGTATATTGTTCAAAGTGTGTGACTTCTTTTAGATATACAAGATGAAAATGAAAAGATTTAATGAGTATATAAATGCAAATATTTAATTCTAACTTGTCCTGTGTCACCATTTGTTTTAAGCAACTAGATGCTATGTTCTCTGTGACGAACACCCAGGTGAAGATGGTTTCTGTTCTTGTGTTTTTACAGATCGCTTCTAAGGTGGCTGCACCTCTGTCCCGGACCAGTGAGATTGTCATCCTGAGTGGTGACGGTGGTCGTGTGACCAGTGAGGTGAACCGGCTATTGGCTGAGCTCCCAGTGTCCGTCAATGCCCTCACAGGGGTGGACCTAATGAAGGTGAGGGGGTAGGAAAAGGGAGGAAATGACAAATGAGCACATTCTATCTATTTATCTAGCCATTTTTTTATGCTAAATCTACAGCATGATTTTACATAGTTACTGAAAGTGTTTAAGATTAAACCATAGAAATGTTGCTGTTAAGTGCTGTTAAACGCAGCGTATTGCCTCCCAGTAAATAGGGAAATGCATAGGTATATGTTAGTGATGCATAGGTATATGTTAGTAATGCATAGGTATATGTTAGTGATGCATAGGTATATGTTAGTAATGCATAGGTATATGTTAGTGATGCATAGGTATATGTTAGTGATGCATAGGTATGTTAGTAAGGCATAGGTATATGTTAGTAAGGTATAGGTATATGTTAGTAAGGCATAGGTATATGTTAGTAATGCATAGGTATGTTAGTAATGCATAAATAGATGTTAGTAAGTCATAGGTATATGTTAGTAAGTCATAGGTATATGTTAGTACGTCATAGGTATATGTTAGTAAGGCATAGGTATATGTTAGTAAGGCATAGGTATATGTTAGTAATGCACAGGTATATGTGAGTAATGCACAGGTATATGTGAGTAATGTATAAATATATGTTAGTAAGGCATAGGTATATGTTAGTAAGGCATAGGTATATGTTAGTAATGCACAGGTATACGTGAATAATGTATAAATATATGTTAGTAATGCATAGGTACATGTTAGTAATGCATAGATATGTTAGTAATGCATAAATATGTTAGTAATGCATAGGTATATGTTAGTAATGCATAGGTATATGTTAGTAATCATAGGTATATGTTAGTAATCATAGGTATATGTTAGTAATGCATATGTATATGTTAGTAATGCATATGTATATGTTAGTAATGCATATGTATATGTTAGTAATGCATATGTATATGTTAGTAATGCATATGTATATGTTAGTAATGCATAAATAGATGTTAGTAATTCATAGGTATATGTTAGTAATGCATAGGTATATGTTAGTAATGCATAGGTATATGTTAGTAATCATAGGCATATGTTAGTAATCATAGGTATATGTTAGTAATCGTAGGTATATGTTAGTAATGTGTTAGTATGTATGTTAGTAATGTGTTAGTATATATGTTAGTAATGCATAAATAGATGTTAGTAATGCATAAATAGATGTTAGTAATGCATAGGTATATGTTAGTAATGCATAGGTATATGTTAGTAATGCATAGGTATATGTTAGTAATGCATAAATAGAGGTTAGTAAGGCATAGGTATTTGTTAGTAATGCATAGGTATATGTTAGTAATGCTTAGGTATGTTAGTAATGCATAGGTATATGTTAGTGATGCATAGGTATATGTTAGTGATGCATAGGTATATGTTAGTAATCATAGGTATATGTTAGTGATGCATAGGTATATGTTAGTGATGCATAGGTATATGTTAGTGATGCATAGGTATATGTTAGTGATGCATAGGTATATGTTAGTGATGCATATGTATATGTTAGTGATGCATAGGTATATGTTAGTGATGCATAGGTATATGTTAGTGATGCATAGGTATATGTTAGTGATGCATAGGTATATGTGAGTAATGTATAAATATATGTTAGTAAGGCATAGGTATATGTTAGTAATGCACAGGTATATGTGAGTAATGTATAAATATATGTTAGTAAGGCATAGATATATGTTAGTAAGTCATAGGTATATGTTAGTAATGCACAGGTATATGTGAGTAATGTATAAATATATGTTAGTAAGGCATAGGAATATGTTAGTAAGGCATAGGAATATGTTAGTATGGCATAGGTATATGTTAGTAAGACATAGGTATATGTTAGTAATGCATAGGTACATGTTAGTAATGCATAGATATGTTAGTAATGCATAAATAGATGTTAGTAATGCATAGGTATATGTTAGTAATCATAGGTATATGTTAGTAATGCATAGCTGTATGTTAGTAATGCCTATGTATATGTTAGTAATGCCTATGTATATGTTAGTAATGCATAGGTATATGTTTGTAATGTATAGGTACATGTTTGTAATGCATAGGTATATGTTAGTAATGCATAAATAGATGTTAGTAATTCATAGGTATATGTTAGTAATCATAGGCATATGTTAGTAATCATAGGTATATGTTAGTAATGTGTTAGTATATATGTTAGTAATGTGTTAGTATATATGTTAGTAATGCATAAATAGATGTTAGTAATGCATTGGTATATGTTAGTAATGCATGGGTATATGTTAGTAATGCATGGGTATATGTTAGTAATGCATGGGTATATGTTAGTAATGCATAGGTATATGTTAGTATGGCATAGGTATATGTTAGTATGGCATAGGTACATGTTAGTAAGACATAGGTACATGTTAGTAATGCATAGGTACATGTTAGTAATGCATAGATATGTTAGTAATGCATAAATAGATGTTAGTAATGCATAGGTATATGTTAGTAATCATAGGTATATGTTAGTAATGCATAGCTGTATGTTAGTAATGCCTATGTATATGTTAGTAATGCCTATATATGTTAGTAATGCATAGGTATATGTTAGTAATGCATAGGTATATGTTAGTAATGCATAGGTATATGTTAGTAATGCATAAATAGATGTTAGTAATTCATAGGTATATGTTAGTAATGCATAGGTATATGTTAGTAATCATAGGCATATGTTAATAATCATAGGTATATGTTAGTAATCATAGGTATATGTTAGTAATGTGTTAGTATATATGTTAGTAATCATAGGTATATGTTAGTAATGTGTTAGTATATATGTTAGTAATGCATAAATAGATGTTAGTAATGCATGGGTATATGTTAGTAATGCATAGGTATATGTTAGTAATGCTTAGGTATATGTTAGTAATGCTTAGGTATGTTAGTAATGCATAAATAGATGTTAGTAATGCATAGGTATATGTTAGTAATGCATAGGTATATGTTTGTAATGTATAGGTACATGTTTGTAATGCATAGGTATGTTAGTAATGCATAAATAGATGTTAGTAAGGCATAGGTATATGTTAGTAATGCATAGGTATATGTTAGTGATGCATAGGTATATGTTATTGATGCATAGGTATATGTTAGTGATTCATAAATAGATGTTAGTAATGCATAAAATATGTTAATAATGCATAGGTATATGTTAGTAATGCATAGGTATATGTTAGTAATGCATAGGTATATGTTGGTGATGCATAGGTATATGTTAGTGATATGTCAGTGCCTTGCGAAAGTATTTGGCCCCCTTGAACTTTTCGAACTTTTGACACATTTCAGGCTTCAAACATAAAGATATGAAACCGTAATTTTCTGTGAAGAATCAACAACAAGTGGGACACAATCATGAAGTGGAACAAAATTTATTGGATATTTCAAACTTTTTTAACAAATACAAAACTGACAAATTGGGCGTGCAAAATTATTCAGCCCCCTTAAGTTATTACTTTGTAGCACCACCTTTTGCTGCGATTACAGCTGTAAGTAGCTTGGGGTATGTCTCTATCAGTTTTGCACATCGAGAGACTGACATTTTTGCCCATTCCTCCTTGCAAAACAGCTCGAGCTCAGTGAGGTTGGATGGAGAGCGTTTGTGAACAGCAGTTTTCAGTTCTTTCCACAGATTCTCGATTGGGTTCAGGTCTGGACTTTGACTTGGCCATTCAAATACCTGGATATGTTTATATGTGAACCATTACATTGTAGATTTTGCTTTTTGTTTTGGATCATTGTCTTGTTGGAAGACATCTCCGTCCCAGTCTCAGGTCTTTTGCAGACTCCATCAGGATTCTTCCAGAATGGTCCTGTATTTGGCTCCATCCATCTTCCCATCAATTTTTGCCATCTTTCCTGTCCCTGCTAAAGAAAAGCAGGCCCAAACCATGATGCTGCCACCACCATGTTTGACAGTGGGGATGGTGTGTTTAGGGTGATGAGCTGAGTTGCTTTTACGCCAAACATAACATTTTGCATTGTTGCCAAAAAGTTCGATTTTGGTTTCATCTGACCAGAGCACCTTCTTCCACATGTTTGGTGTGTCTCCCAGGTTGCTTGTGGCAAACTTTAAACAACAATTTTTATGGATATCTTTTAGAAATGGCATTCTTCTAGCCACTCTTCCATAAAGGCCAGATTTGTGCAGTATACGACTGATTGTTGTCCTATGGACAGACACCTCAGCTGTAGATCTCTGCCTTCTATCCAGAGTAATCATGGGCCTCTTGGCTGCATCTCTGATCAGTCTTCTCCTTGTATGAGCTGAAAGTTTAGAGGGACAACCAGGTCTTGGTAGATTTGCAGTGGTCTGATACTCCTTCCATTTCAATATTATCGCTTGCACAGTGCTCCTTGGGATGTTTAAAGCTTGGGAAATCTTTCTGTATCCAAATCCAGCTTTGAACTTCTCCTCAACAGCATCTCTGACCTGCCTGGTGTGTTCCTTGTTCTTCATGATGCTCCCTGTGCTTTCAACGAACCTTTGAGACTATCACAGAGCAGGTGCATTTATACGGAGACTTGATTACACACAGGTGGATTATATTTATCATCATTAGTCATTTAGGTCAACATTGGATCATTCAGAGATCCTCACTGAACTTCTGGAGAGAATTTGCTGCACTGAAAGTAAAGGGGCTAAATAATTTAGCTCGCCCAATTTGTCAGTTTTTTATTTGTTAAAAAAGTTTTAAATATCCAATAAATTTCGTTCCACTTCATGATTGTGTCCGACTTGTTGTTGCTTCTTCACAAAAAATTACTGTTTTACATCTTTATGTTTGAAGCCTGAAGCTGTTGTCATATAGCTACAGTGCTCTCTGTAGCTAACCCAGTCTCTCTTCCCATCCTGTAGATCCCTTTGCTTCAGAAGATGACCAACCCTCAAGCATGAAAATAATTCTGTGGACCTTGACTTAAATGCATCTCTCTTATGCACTCTTTAAATCAACTGCCTTCACCAAGAAACACTTGAAAACTAGTTTTCTTTCTCTCATTATGAAAGACTAAATGTTTTCATTTCCTAGACCCCTGATGCCTTAGCTCTATAGGACCAGATAATCTGCATGTACCACCACTTTATTTAATATAACACAGTGTGTTTTATTTTCTATTTCAGTGCCTTTGTATTCAAACCCTTTACTTTTTTACAAACCTTGTTGTATTGCAGCATGAATTTAAAATTGATTACATTGTGATTAAGACATGGTATTTTTTCCAATGCTTGCAAAGAAGGGCTCTGATTGGTAGGTACAAAGCAGACTATAAACCTGATGAGGTTATTATTATTGAGGCTTTGAATAATCTACTGATACTCCCGTTACTACATAGATGCCAGCTTCATTTGCAGGAGAGGAAGGAAACGGCTCAGAAATTTCAAATTTCATGACGACAATAGAACATTTCAAGCTGTACAATTTAATGTAAATGAAAAGAGAAAATGGATCAACAATATTGGCAAGGAATAGAGATGTTTTGGGGTAAAATAAAATATAGCCTAGCCAAATCAACCTTCAAAAGGAAAAACTGCTTCAGGCTGTTTTTCCCAAAACATTACTTTTTATTGACAAACATCAAATGTGTGGATATTGTACAATTTGGCTGTGAACCTAGATATTATCCCCAAGACTCACAGCTGTTTCTAACATGGTTTTTATTAAAACAAAGTTTTTTTTAACAATTTGTGAAAATACTTTGTTAGTTTTTTTGTAGATCAATCTTTAATTTGGCTTTGTAATTCAACAAAATTTGGAAAAAGTTAAGGGGTTGAATATATTCTAAAGGCTCAATAGTTATCCCCAGTGTGTTTAACTAACTATTCTCTACATTATAGAAAAATACTTTATTTTGTTAATCTGTGTAAATCTTTAATGTGAATGGATTTGCCAGATCTTCACCTGGATGTCTTCATTGTTCCTGTGTTGATTGGAAGTTCATAGTTACTGAAAGTATTCTTCTTTTTTCATCAAAAACTTGTTTATTCTAATGTGCAGTCAGTGCCTATTTACCAACGAAATATATTCTTTAATAACAGTCACCTACAAAATTATTTGCATCATTTATAAAGATATATATATACATATACATACAGTATAAAAAACTGCATTTGATAAATAGGTCATGACCTGTTTTTTATTGGAATTAAAAGGAACAGTATTGTGGCCTTTTATGGCTTCCTGTTCCACTTGGGTATAAAGGAAGTGAAACACGTCAAATCTGTCATTTTATTTCCATGGGAAAAGTTGTTGATTCATTCATCAGGCAATGTGTACTAAATATACTTAGTACTATTAGGGCAATAACTAAGAAGTTAAAGAAACATTGAATTTCAACAAATGTAACTTTGCTTCATTACTTTACATCATTGATGAAGTACAGAATAGCCTATATGTTGGAAAATTTCCATATAAATTGCCTATATTGTTCACATAGCATTTTGCTGTTTTTTATCACGGTGCCAATAAGGTTGCAGGTGACTATATGTGTATGCGTATATACCATTATATATACATTTCCAATGTCAGTGAGAGATTTAGAAAGTTATTCTTCCGTCCTCATTTCATCAACCTGTTGTTGACAAGAATCTTTCATTTATTCATCTTGTGTAGAGGTGTGTATTCCTTGGTATAAAGACATGAAACAAAGCATACATATTAACTTGTGTGTACAAATGTTCATGTCTGTACAAAGCCATATACTGTCAAGATTAGCCTTAATATAGAGACCCAGAAGGTCTGCTATCTTTCCTGATAATCTGGATTACCTCAATCTAAGCTTTAATACTTATTCTAGTTTCTTCCTGTTACTGGGTCATAACAACATGCATTTCAGTCTTTTAGGGGTAGCCAAAGCTATGTCATGGGTCCATCAGGTTGAGTTACAGATTAGTTTATTAACTTTCTCACCAAATATTACCAGTAACATTGTTTCAAGAGTTTACCGGTTGCTGCTTGTGCTATCTTTTACATGAAATGCAATGCTAACATGACCTGTTGACAATTTAATAACTGATATGTATTCTATATTCCCAATGCATTTAACATAAGATATTTCAGTTTGTTTTGACACATTTTAGTTGGAGTTTAGTTTTTGTCTTTAATTTTCTGAAAATGTTTGAGCCTACTTTCTGAACCAGTTGACCTCAAGCATCTGTGATATATCTTTGGTCTGGTGGGGACAAGCGTAATGCCTTCTCATCAACAAAAGAATACTGTATTTTTTGTGCTTTTACAATACTTTCTGCTTCTGGGTTCTATATCATAGACCAGATAGTAATATTATGTAGTGATAGATTAGATTGTGTAATGAAGTACTGTCAATTTAGAAGGAAACCTGTGTTCTTTTTGATATAATGGCTGGTTTGAGTTGTATAAATATAAAAAATGTTAGAAGGGTTGAAAGGTTAGGGAATGTCGAAGGCATAAACAGAGTGGTATCTCCATGGTCAAATTGTGTTTTTGTTCAGTTAAAGACAACTGATCCATGCATTTTGTATCCTTTAGTTTTGGCCCTTTCTCTTTTTGTGCTGACGTTCCGTGTGCGTGCGTGCATGCATGCGTATGACCAAGAATGGATAGTGTAATTTCATCAGGACAGAAGCAGAGTTAAGTTACTGATCTAGAATGTTGCAGACTAAATATTGTATTACTAACTTACATCATGTTATGTCTATCAAAAAGAGAAGAAAATAAATAAAAATATTATTTAGTTATACTTTTAAGTTCAATAGATGTGTTTGTGTGAATTTGTCAAGCTTGGCTTTATATAGATTGGTCCCATGTGGATTTTTCAACATGTGAATTTGACATTCATATCTTTTAGTTTCACTTTGGCAAAGTATTATAATGTGCTGCCTTGTAATAAATGCTATGCCACATAATAGCTTCCTCAGTATCCTTTTAGGGAATCTTGGTCTGTTTTATTATCCTTGTCCCATTCTCTATGTGCAAACCATTGGTGAGTTACTGATCACCTTTATCCCATGGTGAAACATTTCCATCCTGATGGGTGTGGTCTCTTCCAGGCCCATGTATAGGGCATTGAGGGTCACTGAATGGTTAGATGAGTATGATAATTATGTGAATCTATGATATCACCAGATCCTAACCCACTTTAACATCTTTTGTTGAATTTAGATGTTAGACAGCACACTCTACCCCATAATCAAAACCCCTCTTGAGAGTATGTTTTGGAACAATGGTGTTTTATAACTCCAGTAGAGTTCCAGAGACTAACAGAATCCATGCCAAGATGTATTAAGCTGTACTAAGACACTACTGAGACATTTTTTTTTTCCTTTAATCTGTCATTCATCTGTACAATCCCATATTTATTTGCAATGTCCAGAGAAAGTATGGATAGTAAACTTCATCATAATGCAGTTATTTGCCTTACATTATTCTCTTTTTTAAACTAATTTAAAATGAACTAACTTCAAAATAGTTCCCGTATCCACTTCCCAATAATACAACTGACAATATATACTGTACATTTTTAACAACGTCTTACATCTAGATTCAACCTAAATGGCTAGAGTTCAATCTTACAATATGAATGAAGTTAAGTGTTTCCACATTATTAGGCAAAACTAGATTCACAATAAGTTACATTGCGAAATCTTCAGCGATACAGAGAGCTCTATCAGAGCTGCACTATACTGCCCTACACAGGCAATATGCAGTAACAAAAAAAACAGTCTGATTTAGTCTAGACTGGCTACAAAACAGCAGCCCTGTGTGCAACAAACTGGATGCACTGTGTTCTGACACCTTTCTATCTGAACTAGCAGTAACGTTTTCAGCGATTTGAGCTACAGTATCTTGTCTGTTGAATCGGACCACACGGGCCAGCCTTCGCTCCCCACGTGCATCAATGAGCCTTGGTCACCCTGTTGCTGGTACACTGCTTTTCTTTCATTTTCTTTCATTTCCAGCAACAGGCTGGCCCATGTGGTCCAATGCACACAGTGCATCACAGTTTGATGTGTATGGGGCTGCTGTTTTGGCAAGAAAAGGGGGGACTAGACAATATTAGGCAGGTGGTCATAATGGATCATGGATGATCTGTGTACCTGGTGTAAATAAAGAATTACTTTCTCTATCGGTGACCAGCATCCAAAAGCTGTAGCACATTTATGTCATGATGTTTAAAAAAAATGGGAAAAGCAGTTTGGTACAATGATTCCCTACACTATGCAGATGGTACAATGACTCCTTACACTATGCAGATGGTACAATGATTCCCTAAACTATGCAGATGGTACAATGATTCCCTAAACTATGCAGATGGTACAATGATTCCCTACACTATGCAGATGGTACAATGACTCC
>JACXGM010000095.1:6934-18579 GCA_016801145.1 Umbra pygmaea
AAAAAGTATATTTAAATTATACTCCAGTATTATACTTCTAGTATACTTATGGTTAACCATAAGTATGTATTCAATGTATTTAAGTGTATTTGAAGTATACTTTCCAAATATACATACCAAAATAATATATTAGAAGTATATTTAGGATAAATAAAATACATTTCAAGTACATTTAAATATACTTTTTTTTTACTTGGGACATGTCACCCACTCTATAATTGCACAATGTAACCATGATATTGTGAAAGTTTATCAACTAGACATTTTTAAGTATTTCTAGTTTAAAAATTAAAGTGATTTTAGGCCATCCAAATGCAAGAATATACAAAAAAAAACTCTGTTTGAACTCGCTTTTCTTTATACACCTTAGAGAGCATTCAAACTCTAAATTCAGTTATTTTTCACATCTTGCTGTCGATTGGGACATGAACACTCAAAATGTTATAACAATACCTTTCTAACTTAGTATTCTAGCAAAGTCAGTCTGTGAACTTGAGTGAGACTAAGTGAGTCTTATTTAAACATAAACAAGAACTGAGAGGTACGTCAGTATATTAGATTTGACAGCAGCCTAAAAAAATGCTGCTGTTTGTGTCATTGATGTTAGAAAACAAAGAAAAAAAAGCGCTTAACTGAATAACCTTAGAAGCTTTTAACAAAGATTGCCATGTATTTGGCTCTTGTACTAATAATAGTTATTTTCAGCTCAGCTATGTTCTGGACACAAAACGGCCTGGATCGGAAATTATTATAAAGGAAGGGCCCACATGTGTCACCCGTGAAGAATTTTGGAGCCTAGGCTTACAAAGAAACATGGATTCCCAGGTGCGTAGTGAGAAGTTTGTTAAAACTAGGAGGGCGAAAACCATGTTTGTATTTCGATTTTTAATAATTTTTATATTAGCTTTGTTTGTTGTTTTTTTTTGTTTTTTTGGGGGGAAAATTTAGCTTTGTTTGTTTGTTTGTTTGTAGATTGGGAATGCCTGCTTTAAATTGATTAATGAAGCAGCTCAACAACACTTATGTAACATCTATATATATTATATATACATAAGACCAAAGCCTAAAACAACATCTCTTACTCTATTCTTTCATATTATTGTCTACTTTCAAAGTAGTTATAAACTTTAAAATATCTATTATTTTTACTATAGGGAAAAGACATATATATAGAACATGTACGTAATTCCTACATGGAAGCGTACACCAAAAAACGTGGTTGTCAACTTTCCAGTGAGTATGCACAAATTAAAATATGTGATTACAAAAATGCGGATCTGCATAATGACAACACATTTGATTAATGTTAGGAGGATGTTGACATGAAAGACTTGTTGTTGTTTCCGGCATGGACGTACTCAATTGGGCCAGAACTCTTAGTTCTCTGTGTAAGTGATTGGTACTGTTCTAAGATACTAGATGGTACATGTTGTGGTAATTATGTTAAATCATGTCAATTCAAACTGTGAATTCCAGCTGTACTTTTTTTTCTAATGACTTTTTCTAATGTTGTGTATCTTTTACCAAACACCACATTATAGATCATGAAGCCACTCATGAGAGAGATGGTCATTTTAGACTCACAGTACGATATGCATGAGTCTGGATTTGGAGATGCGGAGTACAGAGCCATTTTTAGGTTCACAAATGAGGCATACTGTTTGACATGTTCATATAGCAATTTATATTTTGGCTACGTTCTTATAGCCTGTACTGATACAGTATATTTTGGCTACGTTCCTTTAGCCTGTACTGATATATTTTGGCTATGTTCTTATAGCCTGTACTGATATATTTTGGCTACGTTCTTATAGCCTGTACTGATATATTTAGGCTAAGTTCTTATAGCCTGTACTGATATATTTTGGCTATGTTCCTATAGCCTGTACTGATATATTTTGGCTACGTTCTTATAGCCTGTGCTGATATATTTTGGCTACGTTCTTATAGCCTGTACTGATATATTTTGGCTACTTTCTTATAGCCTGTACTGATAAATTTTGGCTACTTTCTTATAGCCTGTACTGAAATATTTTGGCTGCTTTCTTATAGCCTGTACTGATATATTTCTGCTACGTTCTTATGCTTTTCATTTTTTTATAATTTCTTTGTAGAAATCTTGCACAAAAAATTTATCCTGGGAGCTGGACTGAAAAGACTGGGCATGATATTGCGGTGATTAATAAATGCACATAATCCAAAAACATATCCCATATTCTGCATATCATTGATGTCATAATGTAACCGAGATGGTAATGGCTTTCATCTATTTGACATGTATGTTACTTTTTTTGTTGCTTTTAGGGATTGCCACGTCAGAAATGTGGAAATGGCTGTGGGATTTTCATGCTTATGGTAAGGTCTCAGGTTTTTCTGCCAAGTATATATAAGTTTCTGTGAAAATTGTGAATAACATGTTTTCCGTCTTTTCTATTGTCGTATACCCTTTGCATTGTGACAGGTGTGGGGTTTGACTTTGAGGAGGTTAGTAGATTTGAAAGAAATGTAATATTACATTTTTCACTTTACATGGTGTCTGTGTGCACACTCTTCATCATTAAGTAAATGGATACATTATGAACTAAAGATTGTCACACATCTTTCAGATGGACATGCCATCCATTCGAAAGTGGTGGTGTCTTCTTCTGATGGAGCGCTTCAAAATAGAAGGGTATGACACAACCAAGCAATATATTTATATTCATTTCGGTAACGCTTGCTGGTTTTAATACCTTGTGCTGTTTTTTTATAAAAAATGTTTATGGTATATACAGTTGATTGTTCATTTTGTGCCTTGGCTCATTTATCAAAATCGCCATGTTCACTAGACATGTATAATGACTGTCAGCCATCATCCATTCACAATTGTTTATTGATTGTGCATTAATTTTGGTGAAAAAATAGACTGGAACTCTGTGCTTTAACAGTTTCAAACCACACCTTTCAGTGAATCAGACATCTATGCAGTGCTTTAGAATAATTTTCTTTTTTTTTTAAAGGCATGGTCAGCGGTTTGCCTTCTGGACTGATGAGGCCAGAAGCTTGGTCCAAGGAACTCTTCAGCCTGTCTACAGAGTGCCAAGACAGAGTGCTATCTCTGAGAAAGTCCCAGCCCACATTGAAGCTGTCAATGAACGCACAGCAGAAGAACAGAGACTGGTGGACTTTATTGTGAAGTTACAGGGATCTGAGGAGCATTTAGTGGTACTTTAACAATGTTCACGGTTATTCGTCTTTACACACTAACTCATAGTTAAGACTCACCAAGGGCCTTAATTAGGGAAAACATTATTTTTTAACTATGCTGCAAATTACTGTATCTTTATCTTAAATGTATCAATTACTTTGAATTCCTTCGGTTTGCCCATAGGTGTACTCAACGGGAAGCCCTCTAAGTGGTTACATAAGGTCGCCTCTTCCCGGGTGCCGGTCTACCTCGACAATGAAGAACAACAGGACATCTTGTTTTCTTATCTGAAAGGAGTGCTGGATAGGATACCTACACAGTTGAGCTTCACCGATGAAGTGCAGTTCATCTGTGGTGTTCTTTTTCCAGAGGTATGTCGAACCAAGTAAGGTCTTTGTGTCCTATTACTGCACTTACAAAATTTACTGTATAAACTGCATGCTAGAACTACTCGTGTATGGACCCATGTGTAATGGTTTGCTGTTCAGTTTTTTTATAATAATATATTCATATTAATGTTTTTCAAAGGCCATCATATATGCCCTGGCTGTCCTCCGAAATGTCTCCTTGCGTGAGGCTGAGCAGTTCTTCCTTTCTGGTCCGGATTATCATTACAGGTCAGAGTAGATTATGAATTATTTTCGCACATTGCCCAGTGCAGCCTTGTATTACTGATATTTCTGTTAACACAGTAGTGATTGTTCTCTGATAACTATTTCAGTGAAGTGGAAGAATTCAACAGACAAATTGACAAACAATTGAGGAAAGAAGGGCGACCATTCAATTGGTAGAATTTTATCTTACATTCAAATCTGGAGTTGTCAGTTACATAAATATTCTGTTTGGCTTTCTCTCTCTACAACTCCAGCAGTGCATAAGTGTTAAATCAGAGATGTAAACCTCAGTTGAACATGTTAAACAAATGTTTCTTAACTCTCTCCTTCTCTCTCTCTCTCTCAGAGTTGAAGCCTGCAGCAAATTATTAAAAATGGGGGTCTTTTTGGGGCTGTTATTGAAAGAATGACTTGAGCGTGTGTATATATATTCTGTTGAGTCTTGTCTTGCCTCTATAAAACCTTTAAAATATCAGGCTGTAATTTAGTGACTACATATGCTGATTCCAACTTTATTTTACCTGATAATGAGCTAATTAGTTAAACGTAAAGAGGTAAATCAATATACAGTAGAATTGTAGAAACTTATATTTACCCCACTTTAACAAAACCTCTGATGCATTTAGAAAAAAAGAAATCACAACATACACTGCTCAAAACAATAAAGGGAACACTACAATAACACATCCTAGATCTGACTGAATGAAACAATCTTATGAAATAATTTTGTCTTTACATAGTTGAATGTGCTGACAACAAAATGACACAAAAATTATCAATGGAAATCAAATTTATCAACCCATGGAGGTCTGGATATGGAGTCACACTCAAAATCCAAGTGGAAAACCACACTACAGGCTGATCCAACTTTGATGTAATGTCCTTAAAACAAGTCAAAATGAGGCTCAGTAGTGTGTGTGGCCTCCACGTGCCTGTATGACCTCCCTACAATGCCTGGGCATGCTCCTGGTGAGGTAACGGATGGTCTCCTGAGGGATGTACTCCCAGACCTGGACTAAAGCATCCGCCAACTCCTGGACAGTCTGTAATGCAACGTGGTGTTGGTAGATGGAGCGTGACATGATGTCCCAGATGTGCTCAATCGGATTCAGGTCTGGGGAATGGGCGGGCCAGGCCTTCCTCTTGCAGGAACTGCTGACACATTCCAGCCACATGAGGTCTAGCATTGTCTTGCATTAGGAGGAACCCATGGCCAACCGCACCAGCATATGGTCTCACAAGGGGTCTGAAGATCTCATCTCGGTACCTAATGGCAGTCAGGCTACCTCTGGCGAGCATATGGAGGGCTGTGCAGCCCCCCAAAGAAATGCCACCCCACACCATTAGTGACCCACCGCCAAACCGGTCATTCTGGAGGATGTTGCAGGCAGCAGAACGTTCTCCACGGTGTCTACAGACTCTGTCATGTCTGTCACATGTGCTCAGTGTGAACCTGCTTTCATCTGTGAAGAGTACAGGGCACCAGTGGCAAATTTGCCAATCTTGGTGCTCTCTGGCAAATGCCAAACGTCCTGCACGGTGTTGGGCTGTAAGCACAACCCCCACCTGTGGACCTCGGGCCCTCATTCCGCCCTCATGGAGTCTGTTTCTGACCATTTGAATGGACACATGTGTGGACTGCTGGAGGTCATTTTCCAGGGCTCTGGCAGTGCTCCTCATACTCCTCCTTGCACAAAGGCGGAGGTAGTGGTCCTGCTGCTGGGTTGTTGCCTTCCTACGGCCTCCTCCACTTCTCCTGGTAGCGCCTCCATGCTCTGGACACTATGCTGACAGACACAGCAAACCTTCTTGCCACAGCTTGCATTAATGTGCCATCCTGGATGAGCTGCACTACCTGAGTCACTTGTGTGGGTTGTAGACTATGTATCATGCTACCACTAGAGTAAAAGCACCTCCAGCATTCAAAAGTGACCAAAACATCAGCTAGGAAGCATAGGAACTGAGAAGTGGTCTGTGGTCACCACCTGCAGAACCACTCCTTTATTGGGGGTGTCTTGATAATTGCCTATAATTTCCACCTGTTGTCTGTTCCATTTGCACAACAGCATGTGAAACTGATTGTCAATCAGTGTTGCTTCCTGAGTGGTCAGTTTGATTTCAGAGAAGTGTGATTGACTTGGAGTTACATTGTGTTGTTTAAGTGTTCTCTTTATTTTTTTAGGCAGTGTATCAAATAAATATATTCCTGAGATTAAATATCTTTGTACTATGTACAAATTAAACCACCAGTTTCAACAGAAAACGCTGTTCACAAACTGCTCCAAAAAGCTCAATTGTAGTCAGGCCTTTACTTCCTTGATGAATGTGCGTCATTGCGTAACAGAAGTTATAAAGCTAATTGGATAGACCAGTCTGTGATGGCCATTCAATAACTGGTTCAGCAGAGAATTATGCTCTCTATGACCGTTTCTATGAGGATAACACAAAGGAGTCCCGCGATGCCCTGAGGAAGCTGGGCCTGGTCCCACAACTTGCAAGAAAAGTAAAGTACCAGAACAGCTGTTTGCAAGAATGAATACAAAATAATTTTAAGTGTCTATATCATCCACAATTACAACATCCTCAAAGACAAACAACGACTGGACAACATACAGGTTTTTGAAACAGAGGTAGCAAGAAGAGCAACAGCCAGGCAGTTTTGGGTAATGTTTTAAATACAGTTTTTCTATTAAATTCTATAATTAGAACAGCACATTCACTATGTTGTTGAGATGTATTTATGTTTTCTGGAAATCCAGTATCCTCAGAGACATTCACTACTGTTCAACCTGATCCAATGAACACTGATGTACCAAGTGGTGAGTAATGGTAGGAATGGACGTACAGTACACGACTACTCATGTTGTTCTTGTCCTGTCATACTTTTAATTTTGTTTTATGTATGTTAGCCACTTCATAGAATAACAGTTTTTTTCACTTGATGTTTTAGCAGCATACAATGACATGTATGACTGGTGTATTTTTACTTTGGTTTTGCCGGAAGCAGTGCCTCCAACAGCGGCCCTCGGCGTGACCCGGACAGCGGCCATTGGCTATTCAGGAATAATGAAGCCTTGGGAAACAGACTGGAATCCTATCCAGGACCAGCTGGTATGATAATTAGTACAAATATTTCTTATTTGTCATGGTATACACTCTTATCTCACTACAAGCTGTTATTTCCAGCTCAATAACGTGTTGGACATGGGACGTCCTGCTTTGGAAATTATTGTTAAAGAAGGTCCAACGTGTGTTGCATGGGATGAATTCTGGAGCCTTGGGCTGCAAAGGAACATGTATTCTACTGTGAGTAGTGTGAGGTTGGGAACACAAGGTAAGGAAAATCCATGTTTGTATTTATTTTTCTGGTTGTTGAGTTTTGATTGTTTCTTGCAGATTGGGAACACTTGCATGAAATTGATTCATGAAGCGGCTCAGCAACATTTATGTAATTTATATGCAGAAGACTAAAGCGTAAATTAATTTGAATGTTGTTGTTGCTATATTGTGTTATATATTGTCTGTTTTCTTATTTGAAGTTTTTCTATATTAGGGCAAAGACAATTATATAGAGGACATGTGTGTCATTCCTACATGGAAGCATACACAAGCCAACATGGCTGACACATTTCCAGTGAGTGCATGTAAAATAACAACAGTTATGGCTTCACTAAAATCTAGGTCTGCATAATGGCATTATTTTGTTTAATTCATTTAGGAGGATGTTTACATGAAAGCCTTCTTAGGCGTTCTGGCATGGACCAATGCAAATGGGCCAGAAAACTTCATTCTCCGTGTAAGGGAATGTTACTGTTAACACAATACATACTACATAATAGTGTCTATAACTAGTGGTTATTATTATGTAGTGTCTATATTTAAAGTGTATTTTAATAGTTGCTGTATTTATAAATGCTTTATTATGTTTTCCTGGTAAGATATCAAAATTAATATATTTCAAATGTAATTAATTTTGGTTCTATCATTGACATACAATTGTACAGATATATTTATTGTACTGCTCCTCCATACCTTGACCATTATAACTATCGACAATTTATTAGTTTAATTTCAAACAGAGTAAACTCCAGCCTTCTTCCCCCTCATAAGTACTTCTCAACTCTTTACCCATTACCTCATTATAGATCATGAGGCCCCTCCTGAGAGATTTTTTTTTTTTTGACTCGCAGTACACAATGCAAGGGTCTGGCTTTGGTGATGCTGAGTACAGAGACATTTTTACAGCCACAAATAAGACAAACTGTATAATAAGTTCAGATGGCAAATTACATTTTGGCAACGTTGCTATGGCCAAGGGGTCACAAATCCTGGACCTGGAGAGCTACCACCCTGTAGGTTTACACTCAAACTGCACATAATGTAGCCTCATTCAGCGTATCAACCAGCTAATTATTACAATCAGGTGTGGTAGATTGCGGTTGGAGTGAACCTACAGGGTGGTAGCAGAGTGCATGTTCTCGCCGTGTCTGTGTGGGTTTCCTCCGGGTGCTCCGGTTTCCCCCACCATAAAAACATGCAGGTTAGGTTCTCCAGTAAGTGCCCCTGACGCAAGCACTGGCCTAGATCTGGAGTTGGTCCCCAGGCGCTGTAAATGGCTGCCCACTGCTCCCTTGAGGGATTGGTTAATTCCAAAAATACATTTTGCTATATGTATGTGTATGTGACAAAAGTAACTTTACCTTTAGACTGGGCATGATATTGGGGTGAATAATAAATACTTAGTTATTAGAAACTACAAAGAAATATTACTTTTGCCCATACTCTGGACAAAATATAGAAGTCATCATGTGACAGAAAACATAGCAGCTGTTAGACTTATCTGTCATTTTTCTCAAATCATTTAATTACTATAGGGCTTGCCACTACAGACCTGTGGAAATGACAGCCTTTCCATTGTGACAAACGATGGGTTTACATTTCTGGAGGTTAGTTAATTAAAAAAATAGCACGAAAAAGAAATAGTTTACTGGTAATTAGAATTTCCCTTATGTTTCAACTAGGGATGCTCATATTGACCGTTTAACCGTTAACCGAAAGTAAAACATTTGACCGGTTAATACTATCAGTTAATCGGTTAAGAAGTGTTTTTAATTTTTTACGTATATATAGCCTATATTAGTTAAATCACGTGGCGCGTTAACACGCGCAACCAGAGCCTGGCGCTTCGTTTTGAAAGGTGGGGAGTAATGAGGAGCGAAATATACCGGCTGTCTGTTTTGCATCTGCAACATGTTCTTCATTTAAAATGACAAGCCTTGAACATTTATGGTGACTGTGATATTAACTTGCGCTTTCATTTTTTCATGTAGGTACAGAAACGTAACGCTATCGTATTGGGAAGCATATATTATTTTATCGGCTATAATTCATCATGCTCCTGATGCATTATAGCCGACGAAATAAGGTTACCTTAAAAACAACACACAGTGATTGCCAACAAGCATTTAATTTTCGGAGGGGACCGTAATGGTAATTTCAATGAAATGGCAGCGCTCGTCAGTTATTGTATAGTTAGTAACATAACGCATAGCAAGCGTTATCAACACTTTGTTTTCTGTTAATGAAATATAGCCCTTATTTGCAATAGGCCTCCTGTAAGCAACAACCTTGTTCCAGATTGTCACCGAGTGTTTTCATTCTGGAATTTGACAACTCGGTAAACACTGCATCAAGGCTACTTTCCTTTGATTATTGAAAGCAGAAAGTGAAAACGTCTGCGACGAATTTTCTGCGACAATATTTTGGTTGGTGTGGACATTACGTGTGTGAAAATGAAAGTGAAACCAAACATCGACACAGGTTTATGAAACAATAGTTTCATGTATCGTTTAGTATGGATTTTGCACCCCAGTGAACTTGTACGCAAAGCTGGTGCACCCGGCAGCTGTTGTTGATCTGTTCTGTATGCTGTTTAGACAACAAAACAAATCCGTGGCAAAAAATGTTTGTATATTTAACGGGTTACAGACACTCGTCAATTTAATTTTTTATTTAAAGCCAATTGAATCTTATAATCTTATCAGTTAACGGTCAATAATCGGTTAACGAGTTCCGGTTGTCGGTCAGGAAAATTACCTGAAATGAGCATCCATAGTTTCAACATACTTTTTATCTTTAAGAGAAACGATACATCGAGAACTAATTTCTCGTAGTTTCTTTCAGATTGATATGCCTTCGATTTGGAAGTGGTGGTGTCTTTTACTAATGGAGCGTTTTTAAATACAAGGGTATGACAGCCCTAAACATTGTGTTTCTTATTTTAAATAAAACTTTAAGGATGATTTTTAGATGATCTAAAATGTAAGTCATATATCAGTAAAATGTTAGAACATCGGATGACTACATAATGTCAACTATCTACAGGATTCACTTACAAGTACTCTACGTGGCAGATTCACTCATGTCAATTGTGCACCAATGCATTGGTTTTTTGTTATGCAATACTTTTTATTAATCGTATTAATCTTTGAAAGGTATGGCCAGAGGTTTGCCTTCTGGACTGATCAGTGGCATCACTGAGGGTCGTCCACTTCACATGCAAGCTGTCACTGACCGCACTGCAGAGGAAAAGAGACAGCTTGACTTCATTGTACTGATGAAAGGAAATTAACAGGCTTGGTAAGATCTCTGTTGAAATGATGATTTCAGGAGTCAGGTTGCGGTTGATAATAGAATGTTTAATAAAGTAATTCTTGTTACGGAAACAGGGTCATCTCATAACAAGGCAATCAAGATGTGTTGTGAAAAAATGCCCAGAATGATCATATGGAACTGAGTTATATACATGTTGGGTTGTTGTTCACTGCCTACGTGGGTTCAATGTTCTGACGTGGGTTCCTGTCCTTGAGTGTCTGAACATATATGTTCCATACTACGAAGTGTAGCTGTTATTTGAATAACTCAGTAACCCTTATCCGTCCCTGTCCTGTTCTATTAGTCTGAATGGCATCTCCATGTATTAGACCTGTGATGGAATTGCAGTCTAACCTACAATAGATCATATAGTTATAAGCAGTGTAATATATTACAGAGTTATACTACCCCCATCCTAACGGAACGTTTTATCTGGCTTGACCTCCCTGTCTGTCTTACTGTTCTAGAATCCTCCAAAAGGCCTAAACTATAGCTATACAACTCTCTTTAATAGTAATACCATTCTAAACTGTTCAAACTGCATTTAAACATGATTATATAGAATATAATTCTCAACAGTACGTTCCAAGGAAGTTGAGCAGCATTTGGTGGTACTTTGACAATGTTCACATTTTCTCATCAAAGGAACATCAACAGATGTATCATTTCATTTAGTGTCTCTCTTTAATGTATGTATACTGTTACTGCCGGTTGTTCAATGACTACCATTTACAACACACTCATTCCAAATCCCACAAAATGTTTCTGTACATTGATTTGCCCATAGGGTGTATTCAGTGGAAAGCCTTCGTCTTGGTTTCCTCTGAAGTCCTCTTCCCAGGTGCCTGTCTACCTCGACAGTGAGGAACTACAGGACACCCTTATTGCCTATCTGAAGACATTGCTGAACCGAACAACAACCAAACTGAGGTTCACAGAAGAAGTGCAGTTCATCCTTGGTGTTCTATTTCCAGAGGTAGGCCTAACCACGTAAAGTATTTGTACATGTTCCTGCTCCTGCACTTTCAAAACCTATATAAACAACATGCATACCATGTTTATACTTATGTACAGACCGATGTACAATGGCTTGAGGTTCTTTATTGGCATAATGGTGTATTTAAACTGTTTAAAAATTAACCATATAATTTTTGTAGGCCATCGTTACCTACTACTTCACAATCTGGGGT
>JACXGM010000095.1:28341-44165 GCA_016801145.1 Umbra pygmaea
GATGGAGGGATGTGGAGGGGTGGTAGAGGTCTGGATGGAGGGATGTGGAGGGGTGGTAGAGGTCTGGATGGAGGGATGTGGAGGGGTGGTAGAGGTCTGGATGGAGGGATGTGGAGGGGTGGTAGAGGTCTGGATGGAGGGACGTGGAGGGGTGGTAGAGGTCTGGATGGAGGGATGTGGAGGGGTGGTTGTCATTGTTTGTTTACTAATTGTTAAAAATAAACAATGTATATCTTGAATCTGCACTGAGAGTTGTCTTTGTGTCTTGCCTCTCTAACATTTCACATTTGTGGTTGAGGTTGGGTGACTGCAAAAGCCATAGCAAATGGAATAAATATAACTTTTCCAGAACATTGTGGTGTCAGACACAAACAAACTGTAGTATGCACACAAGTATGTGCAGTATTTACATGGAAAATATAAGATGATCTGATCCACTGACATATGGTCATTGTTTTGAATCATGCCCGAGACAAAACAGTTCATCCTAGCCCATCCACACCAAAGGAAGTGTCCTCATGCAGCCCATTCATCCACCATAGAGCTTCACCACCATGCAGCAGGGGAGAAGGAAGCGCTGGATCCTCTCTGCAGCCCATTCCTCCACCATCACACAAAAACATGAATAAAGTATAACAGATTAGAGTTGAACTTATATTTCCTCAGATAACTTTGACATTTATGTCTAATAGAGAAAATGAAATGAATACATTGTGTAAGTACACTGCTCAAAAAAATAAAGGAGGGAACCCTTAAACAACACAATGTAACTCCTAGTCAATCAGACTTCTGTGAAATCACACTGTCCACTCAGGAAGCAACAATGATTGACAATCAATTTCACATGCTGTTGGGCAAATGGAACAGACAACAGGTGGAAATTAAAGGCAATTAGCAAGACACCCCCAATAAAGGAGTGGTTCTGCAGGTGGTGACCACAGACGTTCCTATGCTTCCTGGCTGATGTTCTGGTCACTTTTGAATGCTGGCGGTGCTTTTACTCTAGTGGTAGAATGAGACAGAGTCTACAACCCACACAACTGTTAACAACTAAGTTAAATACAGCAAGTACTATTTGTGGGGGAATACTGCTTTGGTAGCACTCTTTTTGGTCTTTTGGTGGTTGTGAAAATCTAGAAATTGTAGAAATGTGATGCTGTCAAGAGTGGTTGATGGGGAATGATGAAGAGTTGGATGGAGTGATGCAGGTGTATTTGGTGGAGGGGTGAATGGATACTGTGATTGTTTATTATTGTATATATATATTGAATATATCCATATCTGAATTATGAAATTCCACAGTTTTTCCTTGTTGCTTGCCTCTCTCAAACCATTCAAATTCTCTCAAACCATTCAAATTTCTTGTTGCGTTCTAGTGACACTGCCTTTCGTCATCCAATTCGCTAGATGGCGCTGTCAGGTAGAACCAGGGTCCTAAAACTGTGGTCCTAGAACTCATATACGTATATAGGTCTGTTCTAGAACTGGGGTCCTAAAACCGCAGCCTCCGGTTGTGCAGGAACATACTACTGAATACTTTCGCAAGGCACTGTAGTTAGGCTCATATTACAGCCTCCCTCCTACTGGAAGCATCAAGAACAACAGGGGCTTAAAACTGTCTGGGGCTTAAAACCATAGATATCCATTATAAAGGATATCTATGCTAGTAAAACTGTGTGGGTCATATATCTGCCGGTTCCAGGTCTGCAGCCTCCCCCTACTCAAAGAAGCTGGCTCCCTAAAGAAGCTAGCTTCACATACATCAGTCTGAGGATCTATTACCCATAGACATCCATAATAAAGGCTAGATGACTTAGGGTGGAGTCTTTAACGTCATTGCCGGTGGTCATTTTGTCAGAGGCAAACTTGGTGGGCTGTATGGTACCTGATGTAAGGTGAGTGATCACAAATACTCTAATCTCTCTGAAATCTTGACGGATTTACAAACGGTTTAGTTTCTTACAAATGTTATTAACGTGGCTATTATTCTGGATGCTTTATATATAATATGCAATTTTTTCAAAAACTATGTAGTGTCATAACTACATCTCTGACATTTTTAACAATCCAAACCGTTTGAAAATCGGTAGAAAATTGAGCAAGTTATGGTTATTTGAAAGTACATGCACCATTAACACACAATGTTATGAGTAAGCAAGCTGTCTGTGGCAAGATGGCCGCCAGGTGCGGACGTCGACCTCCATTGGCCAGCAGCGCGGACGAGAGATCTAGCCTTTATTATGGATATCTATGCTATTACCCACCTACAAATGTTAGATTGACATTCCTAATTATAATATTGGAGAATAAATACAGAAATAAATAAACGAAAAATAAATTCATAAATAAATTAATGAAGTAAAAGAAATACAAAAATAAATAACCCAATAAATAAATATATAATATTATATATTTACATTCTCGGTTTGTCTATTTATTTATTTCAAATTATGGCTCGTCTGGTCCTGCATACTGTATACTATAAATTACTAAACTCAAATCCCACTATTTTGGTCATTCCTTGTCGTGGCTTCCAGCTGTGTGTGCATGCAGATTCAGGTCATCCACGCAAACCAGCACAAGTCAGTCAGTCAGACAGTCTTGACATTGTTGTGGTGGGCAGGTATCGCCTTATATTGTCAAAGTTACATCGTTATGAAAACCATTTTATTTGGAGCAGGTATGTTGAAAAGTCATGTAGCTACGCTACCAGGCTGTGCATTTAATTTCTTAATCAATACTGTATTTAGCTACTTCGCTAACGTTTATATATCGCTCAGAAGCTAGCTAGCTATTAGCTGATGGTAGCAACCTACCGAGGGACTGGTGCTCGTTACAATAAACGAAATCGCCTAGTATTGTTGGGAATTTCTTACAGTGGTAAACGTGAATAAACCTGTACGATTTTATTGTTTGGTGACATTAGCAAATTAGTGAGGTAGGTAAAATGGCATGGCTTTTGTTCTAACGTTAGTCCACGGTATCTGCTAGCTACTACTGTACTACATGTAGCCTTGCAGATGCTTCCTGGTTTGATTCCTCGGGTTAGTGTAATAAACAGCTTATGCTTCTTCTGTATGAAGGACAGAATCATAACATTAATTGACAAGCCTAGCTTGTGCTTTAATTGAGTAGCTTGTCGCCTGTCTATTTTGGAAGCCTATTTGCTAACGTTACCGGGTCCTCGAGTGAAATTATTCAGTAAATACAGTACTGTACAGTAGCTGGTGCTGTACTGTCTTGCACCTAGTAGACATTTCTATTTCCATACACTGTGTACACGAAGGCGGAATCACAGTCATCCAACATTTTGAACCATGCTCTGTTTATCCGTTTGCTCTGGGGATTGTTTCTGCAGGTGGAGATTGGTGGAAACCGTAGTGAAGAGTGGATCCGCTGCATCATGTACTCTGACTGGCGCTCACTGCACCTAGTGGTGCAGAGTGACCAGGGCCACCTCAGTGTCTTGCACACATACCCTCTAGGTGTGGGGCAAGAGGTGGCCAATGCGGTGGTCAAACCCTTGGGGACGACCGTCAGCCCTGTGCCCACAGAGAACATCCTGAAAACCGACAAAGAGGTGAGGGATGGACAGAGACAATTGTTCTTTGATGAGCAGAGCCGATCCGATCTATAAGCGAAACCCTTTTGCCTGGCAACACTATATTGTGCCGGCAACACTATATTGTGCCGGCAACACAAACTCTGATTTGTCTCTTCAACATATTAGCACTCCTTTAAATGTGATGCAATAACCATGCATAATTCATTATAAACCTAGTGAATTGTATCCAAATGCAATTGTTTTGTGTATAAATGAACAATAGTAGTATGTGATAGCAAAAAAGCATTTACCATATTTTTTATAACTTTATATTAACAACAGTAACAAATACGTTTTACACACAATTTGATTGACTATATTATCAGTGTAACGTGAAAACACAATTACATTTGAAATGCATTCACTAGAGTCTGTTTAATCCAACAATAGACTAATTTTATCAACACACGAACATGGACCCACTACCCATCTATGCAATGAATTAACAATGATTATTTCAATGAATTACGAGCGCTATTATTTTGAAATGACAAATCAGAGTTTGTGTTGCCGGGATAACATAGTGTTGCCAGGCAAACAGGTTTTTCTTATAGCTCGGGCCGACCCTGTTGATGTGGGATGGATCTAATGGGCCTGTCTGCATGAGGATTATAGCCAGGGTGTCAATCTCTTTGTTTCAGCAGAGAGCATTGATTCAGCAGAGAGCATTGGCAAAACTATCATTGTTAAATACACAAAACACAGCATGCTTCTGCTCAGCACATTAGGGTGAAAAAGGTAGTCAATAATGCCTGATTTACACAATCTGAATCGTTCACTTCTGGGTGTGATATTTCCTTCTCAGACTTTCCGTTCAGCATGATTTGAGCAAACACTGGGGTTATGTAAACACGCCAGCTTGATTTAGAGCTATAGCGTTAATCACTCATGACTATCTCTCTGATGTGCGCCAGGTGAAGTGGACCATGGAGGTGCTGTGCTACGGCCTATCCCTTCCGTTAGAGGGTGACACGGTGAAGCTGTGTGTGGATGTGTACACCGACTGGATGATGGCCCTGGTGACGCCCAGGGTCTCCATCCCACAGCCTGTGGTGAAGGAGCCAAACCTGTATGTTCAGCTCATCCTCAAACACCTCTATAACGTCTTCCAACCCAGGTACTGAGCTGACAGGTGCAGCTGCACACGATGGTTGGGCGATGTAATGTTTTGTAAGAGGCATTGTAATAGCAAATTATGTTTCAGCATAACTTGAGCACTGGCATCTAGAATGTCAAAACCTTGCATTGAGCACACAGCAGGGGGCGGGAAATCAGCCTAGGAAACAGGTTTTTCTTGTCATATTAAGGCATTCAGTTTTGTAGAGTTGGGAAACAGGACTTGTGTACATGAAAGCATTTTGTTTTTTACCCCCCCTTTTATAAATCTCTCTAAACTTGACAGTTTATGTGGTGAGCAACACTGATCTATAGTTTGTTACAGCATGAGTTTCTATAAATCGGCAAGCGTAAGGTTTTGAGCGACTTTGACAAGGGCCAAATTAGGATGGCTAGATGACTGGGTCAGAGCATCTCCAAAACTGCAGCACTTGTGGGGGGTTCCCGGTCTGCACCTATAATAAGTGGTCCAAGGAAAGAAAAGCGGTGAATCAACGACAGGGTCATGGGTGGCCAAGGCTCGTTGATGCATGTGAGGAGCGAATGTTGGCCCGTGTGGTCTGATCCAAAAGACAAGTGTCTGTAGCTCAAATTGCTGAAAAGGTGATTGCTGGTACTGATAGAAAGGTGTCAGAACACACAATGCATCGCATTTTGTTGCGTAAGGGGCTGCGTAGCTACAGACCAGTCAGGGTACCCCTATCCACAGCTAAAATCACCTACAGTACAATGGGCACGTGAGCATCAGAACTCCAGCACGGAGCAATGGAAGAAGGTGGCCTGGTCTGATGAATCTTGTTTCATTACACCAAATGGATGGCCGGGTGAGTGTGCATTGCTTACCTGGGGAACACATGGCACCAGGATGCACTATGGGAAAAAGGCAAGCCGGCGGAGTGCTTTGGGCAATGTTGTTCTTCTGGAAAAACTTGGGTCCTGCCATTCATGTGGATGTTAATTTGACACACCACCTACAGTACCTAAGTAATGTTGCAGACCATGTACACCCTTTCATGGAAACAGTGTTCCCTGATGGCATTGACCTCTTTCAGCAGGATAATGCACCCTGCCATAAAGGAAAAATTAGTTCAGGAATGGTTTGAGGAACACAACAACGAATTCATGGTGTTGACTTGGCCTCCAAATTCCCCAGATCTCAATCCATTCTAGCATCTGTGGGATGTTCTGGACAAACAAATCTGATCCATGGAGGCTCCACTTTGCAACCTACAGCACTTTAACCATCTGCTGCTAATGTCTTGGTGCCAGATACCACAGCACATCTTCAGAGGTCTAGTGAAGACCATGCCTCGATGGGTCAGGGCTGTTTTTGGTTGCAAAAGGGGGACTTACACAAAATTAGGCAGGTGGTCATAATGTTATGACTGATCATTGTATGTGTTATACACATACATGCATTTACACACACACACTCTCATGGCCAATTCATCAGGTACACCTGTTCAACTGCTTGTTCACGGAAATATCTAATCAGCCAATCACGTAGCAGCAAGTCAATGCATTTAGGCATGTGAACATAGTCAAGATAATCTGCCGAAGTTTAAACCAAGCATCAGAATGGGGAAACAATTGTGATTTAATTAACTTTGAATGTGGCATGGTTGTTGGTGCCAGATGGACCGGTTTGAGTATTTTTAGGAAATGCTGATCTACTGGGATTTTGCCGTACAACCATCTCTAGGGGTTTACAGAGAATGATCAGAATCAGATAAAATATTGAATGAGCAGCAGTTCTCTGGGTGAAAGGAAAATGGCCAGACTGGTTCAAGCTAAAAAAAAAGGCAACAGTAACTGAAATAACCACTTGTTACAACCAAGGTATGAACCTCTGAACGCACAACACATCAAACATTGTAGCAGATGGGCTACAGCAGCAGAAGACCCACCTGGGAGCCATTCCTGTCAGCTAAGAACAGGAAACTCAGGCTGCAGTTTGCACGAGCCCACACACAATTGGACAAAAGAAGGGGGGGGACGCGGGGCATAGTGGACTAGTTAGTGGTTCGAGCCGGACTATGGTATCTTCAACTTTGCCCGGATCTCCAGCGCGAGGCAGCGCAAATTGGCACAGCGCTGCCTGGTATTTATAATAGATAAGTCAGATTATCTACCTTACCACATGGTTCTATAGTGACCCCCCCCTTGTGTGCAGAACGGGGGCCTGTGAATTCAATCATGGAAGTATAGTTGGTGAGCGTAATCATCCCATACATGAGCTGACTAAAGGCTTCCGTGTTGGATGAGCAGTGCGAGAAGAATCGCCTGGCTCGGTGACATGTGGTCAGATGAACCATGTGAGCGCCCTTTAACATCCCACATCTGTTGAAAGGGGTTGCAGAGCTGAGGTCATAGCAGGGATAGGGGTGAAAAAATGGACAAGAACAATTGGGAGGGGAAAATAAATACATCAGTGGTGGTGTAATGGTGTGGGGGATATTTTCTTGGCACACTTTGGGACTCTTTGTACCAATTGAGCACTGTTTAAATGCTACAGCCTACCTGAGTATTGTTGCTGACTATGTCCATCTCTTTATGAGCACTGTGTACCCATCTTCTAATGGCTACTTTTAGCAGGATAAGATGCCATGTCACAAAGCTCTGCAAACACACCAGCCATTACATTAAATGTACATAACATTATGTATATTAAATGTAGGCTTACATAACAAATAACTACAAATGATCATTAGAATGCACCTATTGTAAGGCAGTATACAACATTTTTGTATTAAAATTGTAATTTAGTTTTGATTTTTCTGTCATAAAATATACATTTATCTCCATAGTTGCCCTACTCAGTCATTTTGGATTTTCTAATCATCATTTGGAACCATATCAACCATATAGAAATCCTGTAGGAGTATTATACCAGAAAATGTTGCTGAATTGATTCCTATGCAAATCATATGAGTAAATCCCAAACAAATTCCTTTAAGAAATTAGCTATTTTGAGAAATCTGTACTGAGTGCAAAGAGCAGCATTGGTCCAGCAAGAAGACTTTAATTGGGCCAATACAAACCATATCATTCTGTTTGTTTCCTATCCTATTCTAGCTAGTAGCTTAGCTAACAAGTGAAAAGTCTGACTGAAGTGCGACTTCACGTTGACATGACCAGCTACACTTCATCCCTGACCAGCTTGATCAATATGAACTCTTGTGTTTATCGCGCATAAAAATAATAGCACATGAGCTCAATAACCTTAAGAAAAGTGTCATAATCTGACAGATTATCAGAAAATCAAATTAAATTCAGTATCTAATAAAACAATATCTAGATTTGAGTGTTTTAAATGTTTATTTTCTTGTTGTGGCGGCAGTGGTTTTACCATGGGGCAGCGCCATGTTAAAATTAACACAACGTTAATTGTGCTAACATTCCCCAGTGTCCCCTACAGGACACTGTAACAGGTCTATTTGTCACTTCAGACATTCCCCCCAGCGTGGTGTGCACACCCCCACACCCTCTCCTCTGACTCTCTTCCAGGTCAGAGCAGCACAGTCTGAGTCACATCCGGCTGTGCCAGCAGGTGTTGTCAGCGGTGCAGAAGCTGGCCAAGGAGTCTGTCTCCATGGTGAGGGAGACCTGGGAGGTCCTGCTGCTTTTCCTCCTCAGAGTCAATGACACGCTTCTGGCCCCGCCTACCACTGGAGGTTAGCCCCTCCCATCACATCACCACTCCACAATATTCTGAGCTGCCCAGGATTATGTTTTTTTGTTGGTGCCTAACTACTGTTGAATATTTTCTAGAAACTTTGCCTATTGTTTGTCCTTCGATTAGGCTAAATGCATTCTATTGAAAGCTACATTTTATCCTACCATGATATAGCTTGGTCCTTTATTTTTTACGGTTTTGTATGGCTGTACTAAATGATAATCTTTTTACAGTGGTGAATTTGAGAGCGGGAACTATCTCCAATAATCAAACTAAATGTTTTTTTGCTTGCAAATTTAAACCTGCTGGTGATTGATGTGCCATTCTGAGTAGGCTATATTTTACTAGCAATGTAAATTACCATCTCTTAAGGTCTTATTGTTAAATATCAGATGATTCTAAATTTGTCTTGCCTATTGTCACTTTGTAGGCCTGTTGAGTGACACTTGTGGCACCACCTGCACATTTTATTTTTACGTCATTTACATTCTGCCTCTGGCATTCATGTTTGTATAGCTTTACCACACCAACATTTTCTGAATTCATAAATTAAACTAGTTTTTCCAGGAGCTCAATGTTTCATAAGAAAGTCGTATGCAAAGGTTTAGGCACTCCTGACAATTTCAATGATTTTCATTTATAAATAATGGGGTGTTTGGATCAGCAATTTCATTTTGATCTATCAAATAACTGAAGGACAGAGTAATATTTTGGTAGTGAAATGATGTCCATTGGATTAACAGAAAATGTGTAATATGCATCAAAACAAAATTAGGCAGGTGCATAAATTTGGGCACCCTCGTAATTTTGTTGATTTGAATACCTGTAACTACCTAGCACTGATTAATTGGAACACACAATTGGTTTGGTGAGCTCATTACGCCTTGAACTTCATAGACTGGTGCATCCAATCATGAGAAAAGGTATTTAAGGTGGGCAATTGCAAGTTATTGTTCTCTTTGACTTTCCTCTGAAGAGTGGCAACATGGGGGACTCAAAACAACTCCCAAATGACCTGAAAACAAAGTTTGTTCAACATTATGGTTCAGGGGAAGGCTACAAAAAGCTATTGCAGAGATTTAAGCTGTCAGTGTCCACTGCGAGGAACATAGTGAGAAAATGGAAGACCACAGGCACAGTTCTTATTAAGGCCACAAGTGGCAGGCCAAGTAAAATATTGGAGAGGCAAAGGTGAAGGATGGCGAGAATGGTCAAAAACAGCCTACAGACCACCTCCAAAGACCTACAACATAATCTTGCTGCAGATGGTGTCACTGTGCATCGTTCAACAATTCAGTGCACTTTGCACAAGGAGAAGCTGTATGGGAGAGTGATGCGGAAGAAGTCTTTTCTGTACACACTCCACAAACAGAGTCGCTTGAGGTATGCCAATGCACATTTGGACAAGCCAGCTTCATTTTGGAAGAAGGTGCTGTGGACTGATGAAACAAAGAGGAAGTTATTTGGTCATAACATGGGGCGTTATGCATGGCGGCAAAAGAACACAGCATTCCAAGACAAGCACTTGCTACCAACAGTAAAATTTGGTGGAGTTTCCATCATGCTGTGGGGCTGTGTGGCCTGTGCCGGTACTGGGAATTTTGTTAAAGTTGACGGTCGCATGGATTCCACTTAATATCAGCAGATACTTGAGAAAAATTTAGAGGAATCAGTCACAAAGTTGAAGTTGCACCAATATTTCAACAAGCCAACGACCCAAAACTCTGTTCAAAATCTACTCTGGCATTTATGCAGAGGAACAAGTACAATGTTCCGGAATGGCCATCCCAGTCCCCAGACCTGAATATTATTTAGAATCTGTGGGGTGATTTGATGTGGGCTGTCCGTGCTCGTCTTGAATTCAAACTAATGCGCTGCAACGAACTGTAGCGCCACTGGCTGTAGCTGTAGCCTACCGGACTTCGGTAAAGTTAGACAGAAATTGGCAGATTGCGGGTTTGCGGTTCAATAGATCCTAAGTGAAAGGTTTTCATTACACAGTAGGCAGCTCTATCCAACATTAGTAAGGTAGACAACAAGCTACAACACGGTTTTCATCCGAAAGAACCATTTGAAATGTGGATAAATGAAGTGCAGCAATGTGAGCGTTCTGCCTTCAGCCGAACGTCTAGGCAACGTCTACAAAGTGCAAAATCGAAAGTCGATACAAACATACATTTCAATAGCTTCACTGTTATTGAGTCTATCGCTTCCAAAATCACTCCACACATCTCGGGCCTCCCTATCAACTTACTACAACTGCTAAATTTTGAAAACATCGCTCTGCCTATTTATTATATAGTATTATTGCTGTATAAATTCAATAGCTTCACTGTTGTTGAGTCTATTGCTTCCTAATTTCCTCCACACATCAACAATAAATAGGCAGATCAATATTTCCAAGAACTAGCAGTTGCAGTAAGTTAATAAGGAGGCCCTAGATGTGTTTAGTGATTTTGGAAGCAATATACTCAACAACAGTGAAGCTATTGAATTTATACAGAAATAATAGTATATAATAATAGGCTTTAAATGTTTTCAAAATTTAGCAGTTGTAGTAAGTTGATAGGGAGGCCCTAGATGTATGAAGTGATTTTGGAAGCGATAGACTCAATAACAGTGAAGACATTGAAATGTATGTTTGTATCGACTTTCGATTTTGCACTTTGTAGACGTTGCCTAGACGTTCGGCTGAAGGCAGAACGCTCACATTGCTGCACTTCATTTATCCACATTTCGATAGTTCTTTCAGGTGAAAACTGTGTTGTAGCTTGTTGTTAGGTTTTCATTACACAATAAGCAGCTCTTTCGCTTAGGATCTATTGAACTGCAAACCCGCAATCTGCCAATTTCTGTCTAACTTTACCGTAGTCCGGTAGGCTACAGCTACAGCCAGTGGCGCTACAGTTCGTTGCAGCGCATTAGTTTGAATTCAGGACGAGCACATTATTAATTAATTTGTTATCTCTATTAAACGATCTTTGTTATATCGATATAACGAATTAATGAGTCATAAAAATAAAAATAAAATCCATGGCCGTTCTCGGCTTCCGTATAAATGTATGCACTTGTCTACTTTTGTTTAGATGCATATTGCACATTTTCTGTTCATCCAATAAACCTAATTTCTGAAATAATACTGTGTTTCAGTTATTTGATAGATCAAAATGAAATTGGTGGTCCAAACATCCAATTATTTATAAATTAAAATCATGGAAATTGTCAGGGGTGTCTAAACCTTTGCATTTTTGGAATTTCAGAAAAAACGGTCTGACATTGCTGGTCAGTAAGGGTGTAATATATTGTGGGATTGACTTTGTTCTGACCATTGCTTCATGTTAAGGGTGTAGTATAGCACCGGAGTATGTAGACATACAGTATGTTGTGTAGAAAGTTGATGCGTTTTGTTTTAATCTTTAAACATAGACATACCCACTTCCCTACTCCTAGCTCAACCCTCTAACCAAAATCCCTGCCTCTTTCCTGCTTAGTCTCAATACCAAACCTCCAAACAATGTGTGGCACTGGCAGATTAGAAATTGTTGTTAATTTCATGGCTGGCCAAAAGCGCTAAAGTAAATAGACATTTTTCAACATTGTTTTATAAGAAAAGGTCAAGTACATGGCTGGTTAGTTCCTAAGTCAACCGCGCTTTCCTTGGTGCAGAGGGGCGCAAGTATAAATGATTGTATTAGTATAATAATATAAAATTAAATAAAAAGTGTTAATTTACTTGTAATAGTAAAATGTTAATATACATAATGTTACTTTATTCATTATAATTTCATATGATAGTGTACTGTATCCATTAGCCAAACCTTTCTATAGCCAAAACATCCTTATTCTTATCTCTAATTTCTTCTGTCTCTGTCGCTTTTTTGTTTTAACAAACTGATTAAGAGGCCCACACAGCGTTGCTCTCTGTAGCCAGTCCAAATATGTTTTGATTGATTTGCGATTGCAAGGCTAGTCTTTAAATTAGGTTTACACACACACACTGTGCTCATAAATAACTTTCCGGTTTGAGCACATATCTATTTTGAGGGACATATTTGTGTAAAATGTCCCACTGTAGAGCGCTGAGTTGGCTTATTATTATCATATGAAGTGGTGGTGTGCTCACCATACATACCTTTGCTGGAGTAGCCTATTGTCTCAAAACCGCAGTCGGGGTAAGGGCGACGGTCAAAGATACTGGATTTTGTTTTTCAATGATGCATTACATTGAGGTGCTTAAGCATGGAAGTTGTGTTGACCCCTTACAAGAAATTAACTTGAAATATAAATTACATTTCGCTTTGTATTTATCTTAGATTTTAGTAAAATGTAGACAAACCTTAGACCGCTTAGCATGTTCAGCCATCGCAGCAAGATACCAAAGTACACAATTAAGCAAATGAAAGCGCAGGGAAAAGTAATTCTTCTTCGTATGGTAACAGAGCGTTTAGCAGGGAATCAACTAGAATTCATGAACTTTAATAGACTATCGATGTATGTTTGTACACCAGTAATTTTATTTAAAACTGCACAATGTACATTTTTTGAAAACTACAAATATGATATTTTTCAGATTAACGTTAGGAATAAATCCAAAGATGGAGAACGTCAACTTAAATAATACAAAATATAGACAATAGTATAACAGCATAATAGACATTTCACGATATCTAACTAGCAACAAATTCATATTATGAACAAAATAATTCTGTATTTTCAGGCCGACCGGACAAATGAATGGAAAGTTACATACGGTACAGTGCCACTTTAAATGACAAGACTTGTCTCTGGAGACATAACATTATAGGATTCACTAGTATCGATAGCAGTATCGATAAGCTCGGACCTTATTGATTTTCGGGTTTTGAGAAATTTGGAACCGGGTCCTTAATAGAACCGGGTCCGAGACCCATCCTTAACAAATACAAGAAACGTGTAACACTTGAAATATCCTTGTGCTCAGTGGGCGTGGCGGAGAAGCTGGCGGAGAAGTTGATGGCCGTGCTTTTTGAGGTGTGGCTTCTGGCATGCGCACGCTGCTTCCCAACACCACCCTACTGGAAGACAGCCCGGGAGATGCTGGCCAACTGGAGGCACCATCCCCCCGTGGTGGAGCAGTGGAGCAGGGTGGCCTGTGCACTGACCTCCAGGTAACTGACATGATCCACAAAGTTGCCTGATCCTAGTTCTGTTTGATCAGCCTCTAGGTAACTGACTTACTACACACTGTAGTCTGATCCTAGATCTAACCAGCAGGCTGCTCATTAAAGCCCAGTTAAAACCTATGTTATAGGTGAGGGGAATATTTAGTTTTCTCACTTACTAGGATAGATTTTCTATTCCTATTTGTGCTGCCTGTTCCAATTTCCTACAGTGACGTTTTAACTCGCAAGCCAGACGGCTACTTCCGCAGTCTTTGAATGGCTACAGTATAAACGTCTGGACAAATTCACATGAAATTTTGAGCACAATAAAGGGATCAGAAATTTAACAAGGAGAAGGACGTCACTGCCTTTTCGCTACTGCTTCGTAAAAAGTGTGAGCGCAATTCCTGCCAAAGTTTCTGGCCCCTCCTACCCAAACTCGTCATTGTTTGTAAAAGTTGTTCTTCTGAATAGAATAAACCTTTTTTTACTTTTGCCGCAAAGATAATTCTGAATACATTACATAAAAAAGGAAATAGGCTAACATTTTTGTCTGTATGATGTCTTTCCATTCAGGATGTTGCGTTTCACCCAGGGCCCTACTTTCCCCCCGTTTAAAGTCCCTGAGGAGGATATTAACCTAATTCCAGTGGAGATGGACAATGACTGTGTGGCACAGACTTGGTTCCGCTTCCTCCACATGCTGAGGTAAAGAATGTCTGCTTCTGTCTCCTTAATTCTGCCTGTTGGAAATTATACTCTCTGGTTGTCATGTATTGTCTCAAGTTTGACAGTACTGCTTATATTATCAATCAGTATTGTGAAAAATGTTCTTGAAGAACAAAACTAAATGTAGTAAGTCACTATGCACACACAAGTCATACTTTCAGGTCTTCAGACAGCCACCATGTACAGTGGCCTCCACTAAGATTGATACCCAGGTAAATGTGCAAAACGAACTGTAAAAAAGTCTTTATTTTTTAACCTCTTGAATCACTTTCATTCAAAATATTCACAAAAATCAAATATTTCATTCAAGAAGAATGATTAAAAAAAGAAATGTGAAAGAAATCTAATAATTTTTTTTCTCCAAAACATTTGTTCCAAAATTATTGGCACTCCTAGAAGTCAGATAACCCATACTCCAGCTTGAACGACTGACTTTCATGACTTAGCTCGTCTTGTAATGCAGCAATGTAGCCCACTACGTCATGCGGACCCCCCCATTATGCTCATATTTACCAAGGGTGCCAATGTTAGTGAAGGCTACTGTCGCCACACACAGTTTCAATGTAAAAGCAGCAGTGGTGCAAATTCTACCTGGTTATTCAAATTTTTCATTCACCTTTTTTGTGCAGAAATAACCATGAATTGTTTCAAGTAACAAAGGAAATTATCCTGATAATTCCAGTAACTGTCTGTGTAACCCCTGATTGGCTGCTTACTTCCAGCACAAACTAAACCCTGTCCCCCGTCACTCAAATCTAAGGTAGCAAAGTTATGGCTCTCATCTAATCTTGAGGCACTCATACTGCGTCAATACACGGTATAATTAAGTGCACATGTAATGTACTATTTCAGACGAATAGTGGCACTAGACCGTTTAAAATGTTCTGAAAACGCAGCCACATTCTACTGTGCAATACGTGATCTGATCACAACATTTAGTAGATATTATTGTATACAAACATGCATCACATTTTTTAAAGGAACTCACAAAAATATATTTTGAGATTTCCCGTAAATACACTAATGCGATTGTGTACTCTTCAGAACATAATAATATTTATTTCATGCATGCTTTTTCACAGGATGCATAGTATAGTGGTTAATACACCTGCCTTTCAGGAAGAGGTTACGGGTTCGAAACCCAAGGTGCTATATTTTTTGTGGAAAAGAAACAAACAAATTTCACATTTTTATGTTTCAGAAGTTACAGTATTTCTTTTACAGCTTACACCGACAAAAGGTGTTTGGCAGTCTTTAAATTATTGAGTTTACTTTTTTGTCTTTTTTGCAGTAATTCCTTGATGGAAGCTCCTTGTAATCCTCTTCGGCCTTCTCTGTGATATACAGTAATCCCCAACATAGTAGTCCTGTCTCCTTCTCTGTGATATACAGTAATCCCCAACATAGTAGTCCTGTCTCCTACTCTGTGATATACAGTAATCCCCAACATAGTAGTCCTGTCTCCTACTCTGTGATATACAGTAATCACCAACATAGTAGTCCTGTCTCCTTCTCTGTGATATACAGTAATCCCCAACATAGTAGTCCTGTCTCCTAC
>JACXGM010000095.1:44265-60292 GCA_016801145.1 Umbra pygmaea
CTGTCTCCTTCTCTGTGATATACAGTAATCCCCAACATAGTAGTCCTGTCTCCTACTCTGTGATATACAGTAATCCCCAACATAGTAGTCCTGTCTCCTACTCTGTGATATACAGTAATCCCCAACATAGTAGTCCTGTCTCCTACTCTGTGATATACAGTAATCCCCAACATAGTAGTCCTGTCTCCTACTCTGTGATATACAGTAATCACCAACATAGTAGTCCTGTCTCCTACTCTGTGATATACAGTAATCGCCAACATAGTAGTCCTGTCTCCTACTCTGTGATATACAGTAATCCCCAACATAGTAGTCCTGTCTCCTACTCTGTGATATACAGTAATCGCCAACATAGTAGTCCTGTCTCCTTCTCTGATATACAGTAATCGCCAACATAGTAGCCCTGTCCCCTTTCTTTGATATACAGTAATCCCCAACATAGAAGTCCAGTCTCGCAAGAGTAATGCGAAATTCTGCACACTCAAGATCATTGCAAACAATTTTAATAATAAGGTTTCGATCAGCCGACCGAAAGCTTATTATTATATTCCTTCTTTTCATTTTACTGAAAGCTTACTATTAAAACAATCGTGAAATCCAACAACAAAGATCCTTTAATTTTAGGGGTGTAAAAGTACATGGGTACGTATCCATAAGGTAGGGTACTGGGTGCTATTCACAGGTTTGCACATGAACCCGAATATATAGAATATTAAATTATAAATAAATGGCTAGCTAATCTATGTTTAAGCCTTCTTCAAGAAATTGGATTATTCGGAAAATATTTTTTAGCCTTTGCTCAAATCATAATCGACATTTTTGGAACTTTTCCTACTTTTTTAGTGTAACACGAGAGAGCTAGATATTCAATAGCGAGTGGTGGTGATGAATCATCATGGCAAAATCCTCCACTTCTCTACAGACAAAACTAGACTCTAATATTGCTAAAGGTCAGTCTTGCTTGTTATTATTATTTATCTCAGACGTACAGAAAACGATTAAGGTAACATGACACGCGCACATTTTGTGAAACAATTTCCTCTACGTGCTGGAAACAATTGTTTTGCTGGTATGTGTTGCACCCTTGAAAATAGTCAGTTAACTTCAGAGTGTCTTGGTTCTTTTGTAAATTTATATATGCCCTGTTTCAAAGACATGTTTATAGCTCTAGCCAGCACAGATTTTCTGACAACTAAAAAACATTGATCTCTAACTTTTCTCTCTCACTTTCCAAATCACGGTAATTTTAAGAGACGGTGCACAATATTCCCAAGTCTATGTCTCAATTGAAAAATCTGTGTCCTTTACAGTAAATAAGGACTATAAACCATGCATTATATTAAATATTCCTTTCCGTTAAACAAATTACTTGGCATGGCTACATTAATATGTATGTCTATTTTCCAGGGCACAACATATGGAAAGAAGAAAATGTAGCTATTCGGTAATGCATGTGCAAACTGTATGTTATGAAAGAGTTTTTAAAAATATTAGGTTCACTTGCTGGCTTCACAATTTTACATTGTCAATATATCCATTCGGTTGCAGAGGCAGTTGTGGAATCAAACAAATGTCTCCTCACTGTATTCAAGTAGCAGAATCTAATCAGGCAGAGTACACCCGTGTTTGTGTATTTACTTAGAATACAGTTAATATCTTTAAAACCAATTTTTTGTGAACTTATTCAAAATGTGATGTCTCTTTCAATACAATAATATCTAAAACACTTTAATGATACATATATATGCTGTTTTAAGCAAGTCAAATTATAAATGTCTATGAGCCAAATACAGCTTTGGAACAAGAATTATTGTGCTCACCGATGCTACCTGGTGGCCACCTATTATACATTTAAAAAAAATAACTCCCCATGGTAAACCACGGTACATCACTATTTACTGACAAGATTAGATGAGAGACATCTGTATATTGGTAGTGAAATTTGCCATTGTGACAATGTCTCTGGATGTGTAATATGCAGTCTTGCAATAATGTCAGAAGATACATTTATTTATAGCTATAGTTTAGTAATTTTACCATATGCCAAATGTTTTACAATCACAAGGTGCAAATGTTGAGATTCAGCATGTTTTAAAATAGCTGAACAACCTATGACAACAAGCTGAATTTAAGAGCTGGTTTCTCTTTCTGTGTAATACACACATTTGATTGAAGCATAAAACCAGGTGGTGGGTCATGTGGAACTTTTTTCCCCTTTGGTTTCTATAGCAACCCGGTAGACCTGAGCAACCCAACATTGGTAAGCACCACGCCAAAGTTCCAAGAGCAGTTTCTTAACTCAAGCGGCATCCCCCATGAGGTGGTGCTTCACCCGTGCCTCAAGCAGCTACCGCAGATCTTCTTCCGGGCCATGCGTGGGGTCAGCTGCCTGGTGGACGCCTTCCTAGGTGAGAACAAGAGCTCTCTGTGGTGGTGCAACACTACTAGGGACTCAAGTAATGAAACGTGTTGTCCGTTATTATTTTGTGGATTACCTCTTTGGCTAATCAGATTAAAAATAGAATAAAAAAACAATCACAGCATTAAATGAGTGGCTATTAAAAAAACATGTTTTTCTTCATCTTACAAAATGCTCTATTTAAAACAACTTATGATAGCAGTTATATTTGTTGTTTTAGAATGTATCCAGAATTCCACAGTGTGCTTAATGAATGTGTGCTATATAGAGATCAACATGGAGAATTATGTAAAGATAAAATATTGCTGATTTCTTGCTTTTCAACACATTATGCCAAACAGCATGCAAAGGCACACACTATTCATTCTTTACGAAGGTGTTATAGGGTATAGGTAATGTATATAGGCATTATACTAGGGTTTGACATCTTACATTAATATCCCATCTTTTGTCCACTCCATACTGTACCCACAACATATGTAAGGTAAAAGTCTGAAGTTCAACTAAAAGCTTTTGAAATATGTTATGTTATTTAACAAGGGAGACACATTGAGACCCAGGTGTCATTCACAAATGTGCCCTGGGAACACAATCACAAAAATGACACATACATAAATACCAACATACACAGTTAAAACAAACACATACAAAATCCTTAGCCATTACATAATCTATTTATTTAAAAGTAGCCTGCTTTACATTTAAGCTTATTAACAAGCTCTGTTACATTTTTCTTAAATGATAGATTGCTGTCTGTCCAAATACCAAGGTATTTGAATGCAGGAACTTATTCAGTAACAGGACCTTTCATGAAGGGAAGATGCAAAGAAGAAATAGTGTTACGGGACTTTGAGACAAGTATGTACTTAGCTTTCTCAGTACTTAAAACAAGCTTAAAATAAGCAAAGGTGAATTGAACCGCTGCGAAACCCCTTTATGTACCTCATGAAAATCTGACTTAACTCCATCAGATTCAATTGCCCGAGTTTGGTCTTCTAGACAATCACAGAACCAAGCAGATGCATCAGAGATAAGTCCTGTTGAGGACAACTTCCTTAACAATATACTGTGATCAACAGTATTAAATTCCTTATACAGGTCAATGAACAAGGCAGCACAAGACTTCTTGACATCCAAAGCATTGACAGCATCATTTACAACTAGTGTGGCTGTAATAGTGCTATGAAATATTTCCTTTGATTGGTAAAAAGTGAGAATGGAACCACCACATTGTAGTGACAACTGGCGAAAGAAGAGTACATGCAGGGTTGGAGAGTACACTAGGTGACAGGCTTGCTGACACATGTGGTTGTATGTGTTTGTGATTTAGTTACTTCAAAGTATCAGTCTGTTTACATGTTGTGTGAGGTTTAGTTAATAAATATTCAAGTCTCTTCATTCTGTGGTAAGTCAGAGGTTGAACTGTCTCTGCAGAGCGCATCTTATTATCCCTGCATCTAGGATTTTGGTCGCAGCTCCCCATATCTCTATTCATGGACACTCGACTGTACACTGAGAAAGGATATGGCCATGTACCTTTCAGATTTTTCACCAGTACACCCAGTAGAGGACTGGCCACCCCCTTGAATCCGGTCCCACTCTAGGTTTCTTCCTAGGTTCCACCTACTAGAGATGTTTTCCTAGCCACTGGGCTTCGGTTTTCATTGTTCTTTGTGGTTTAACCAGTAAGGACAGTCAAAAGGTTATGTGAAAAGGGCTTTATAAAATAAATGTATTTGTTTGTAAGAATACCTTCACCCAGATAAAGGATAACCTTAAAGGTGGAAGCAAAGCTGTACTTTTTTTTCAAATACATTCTCATAAATTCTTCTGAACGATGAGCATGATATGTGGATCGTCTCCTCCACAGGCATGTCACGACCCAGAGCTGACAGTGCCCCGCCCACACCGGTCAACAGGCTGAGCGTGTCCCCGCCCTCCAACACCACCCCTCCACACAGCCGCAAGCAGCGGCACACTGTGGTCACCAAAACGACCAGCAAGAGTTCCACTGTAAGTCTACATACTGACATGTACCGGCTGGTTCCATGATGTATTTTTGTTCATTTAAGTACTTTGAGCCTGCTTGGGGTACCAGATTAGCAATGTTTTCACTTGTTTTGAGAACTATACAGATTCAGAGAAGAAGTGGATTTTGTTCGCTTTACTAAATAACTGTGCTTATTACCCCCCCTCGTTGTACATCAGCCAAGCACTACCCAGCCGGCGGCCAAGGTGTCTGTGTCCCAACAGCCGTCCTCATCCCCCACCTTGCTGGCAAGCCCCAGTCAGACCAGCTGGGAGACACGCCCACTGCCCGCCCCCACCCGGCCCAAGGTCAACAGCATTCTCAACTTGTTTGGGCCGTGGCTGTTTGACGCGGCACTGGTGCACTGCAAGCTCCACAGTGGCCTGAGCAGAGACCCCAGCATGACTGGTAAGCATGGAGCACGTCCTGACTACAGTGGGATCACACTGACATCAACAAGACCTGTTAGGCTAACTGACATTTAACTCCACAATTTGAATATTGAATTAGCCTTTATGTGGTTGCATAAATTGATTCCAATCAACCCGCCACTTCCTTGTTCACTAAAATCAATTCTCACTGATACTTTAAAAACACTGTGAACACAAGCTTTCATAATTCTAGCAGTGTTCAAGCCTTCTATTTCATCAAGTCCATCAGCAGTTAAGAGTAGATGTCTGCTAGCGTCCAAGCTTCTTGAAATGTGAGGGTTAGCATTTATTCTGCGAATAATAATATGTAGGAAAAATAGTTTTTCTGGTGTAGCAGGTAGAATGACCATTTCTCAAAACAGAATCATACCAGGTCCTTTATTTCATTTTTTTGTAATATCCCATCTTTTCAATGGGTTTTAATTTTGCCCTGTGCTTCGGGGTATTGCCTTGCCAGAAGATCATCTTAGACCATGGATCAGCCACTTGAACTTTCCTTGCTTCTCTCTCTCACTGGCTGGCCTGCTCACAATTGTTCTGCCTTTCTGCTGTAAAATATTGTAGATTGTTGATTGATGATCGGCCCTGCTTTAATAAAATTGTGTGACGACGAGCAAAGACATGTTATTAGCATTCCAGTGCACAATTCTGACCCTCTGCCTAGTTCACTATCTCCTATTCCAAAACCAGAGAAAACAGCAACAAATGCTCTATCATTGGCAATTCTTTGAGTTAAATGAGAATGTCATGTAATTTGAGAAATAATTGTAATAGTGCTACAGACACAACACTCAACCATATGAAAGGGACACACCTGTAAACACATGGTTAATGGCAGCAAGACCGCTTCACAGGAAAGCCTAAATGTGTCATTGTAAACGTGTCAAATCTTTTTTGTTTTTTAAATATTAAAAAAGGTGAATTTAAACATGAATATCCAAATTAAGTCCTATATACAATACAATTGCATATTTGAGTTATTTTAAGCATTATACAGTCATTGTTTTCCCATCTTCATGAAAGGTTTAGAAACGTTCTCACCCCACCGTAAGTACAGTACGACCCAGGTCTTATGGTGTATTTGTCCTGCATGTCAGCTGTTGTCTACAATGTTTGATGTGTCAACAGTTTTAGGGTCAAAGGTCATCCATTGAGGAGAAAAAAACTCAATTCATGCTTTACAAATGAATCGAGAAAATAATTAAAATGCTTTGATTTGTGTCTCTACTATTTCTGTTATCTTTCAGCGTCTTTTATCCAAATTCTTCTTTCTTATAAATCTTGTAAGTAGGAGCCCTGGCTCTCCTCTTGACTCAGTCTGTTAAGTCCTGTTTTGATTTAATTTCTCCATGCTCATCATTGCCCATCATCGTTACGTTTTACCCACCATGCTCATTTAAGCGTTGCACCAACATTCTCTTAATGTTCAGCGGGTGGGAAATGAAACGGGAGAATACAGCCTCTCCACTGTACAGACATATTGTCACCAGGTGTGGACCACGGCACCATGTTCCAGTGACTTATGTATCGTTCCTCTAACACTTTGTTTGGTTTGCCTTGGACGCAGTGCATTGTTCTCTTATGATTTCCCCTCCTGTTGTCCATTTATGTATGAACTTTCTGTTGATGTTTGGTCCCTCAATGCATGAAGCGAATGTCTGTATATGGATGCTGACCTGACACAGATTTTGCAGTAATCCCCTTGTGCAATTTGTCTTTGAAAAGGACGTTCGGTCCTTATATCAGATACAAAGTGCTATAAAAAGTTGGTTAATAGTTTGGGTAGTGGCTCCAAAGGGTGGATCTCAGAGCCAGATGCTTTCATAGGAAGCAGCACTATGGGGATGCGCTGGCAATGTAATGTTAAAAATTCAGACTACCTTCACCTTAATGAGTTTATCATGTGAAAGACGACACTCTTTATGGCAAACTCTGTTGGTCAGAAGTGTGTGTGTGCACTTTGTGTACACGACCTCAGTTGTTACGTCAGGGATTTAGTGTCTCCTTGTGGGGTTTTAATCTTCTTTCAGGCATATTTTACAACAGCCACCTGTCCCATTCTGGTGTCCTTCTCTCTCTTTCGTAGCCATAGCCACTCAGGTGGGACTAGAGCTTAGAAGGAAGGGCTCCCAGCTGTCCACCGACTCCATGGTGTCCAACCCCTTGTTTGACGCCAACGAGTTCCCGGAGAGCTTTGAGTCAGGCCGTGCCGAGGCCTGTGGCACCCTCTGCCGCATCTTCTGCAGCAAGAAGACGGGGGAGGACATTCTCCCGGTGTACCTGTCTAGGTAAACAGCAGTCCATCATAATGCATGTTATAATACATTTCTACAATTAAAGTTTATTTAAAGGAGAATCAAGCCGAAAACAAGGCATCTTTTTCGGTTGAGCCTTGTAATACAACAATATAATAATAACAACAATGGTAATTAAGTGAAATACAGAAAAAATGAAGAACGTAGAAAACAAATGGAAAACAAGCACAGGCGCTTTATCTACCTCATAGGCACCAATGTTTCTAATCTAAGTTTATTCTAAGAGTCATTCCAGGAGTGTGGGTCATGGTATTCAAATGCACATTTAACCATCTAAGGGCACACTTTACGTAGCAAGTCGGTTTTTCCACTACATTGTTTTTATTAGATCGTTATGAAGTTTCTTATAAAAAAAACGTCTACCTGTGGCTCTTGGAGTCATAGCATTCTAATCAACTGATCATTATTTAAAGACAGTGATGTATGCATCAGTTATAAAGTGTAACACAGCATTATACACTATCCATGTTTCACTAATCATGTTGAATCATGTATTTATAACAATTCAGCACAATTAAGCAAAGTGGACATTTCATTTTCATACTGTGATAAAAGACATGATTTGTTTCTGTTAAAAAAATTATGTATTAATTTATATTATATGCCACGGTATTTATAGCAATGTGTTAAGGGTAGTAATTTTGACATCATCAAATTGTACTAGTTTGCCGAACTATATTGCTTATAAATTGCAAGATTTAAATCAACGAAAGAGAACACAGGAAAACCAACAGGAATAACAAACACTGATATAAACTAAAAAATAAAAGTGCGCAGAAAGGCGCTCACATAGGGGACAATGTAAATGAAGACTTATATATTCGACTGGATCAAGCTAGACATCTGTCCAGGAATTACACACACTTCAACACACAACACGACACAGGTTACATATCAATAAAGACCAACACGGAACAGCGCACACACTCTGAGTAAATGCAAGTGCAGATTGTGGAATGAGTGACAGGTGTGAACGCTGAGAAAGACGGGAGACGGGTGATTGGGGAATGTCGTGATAATTGTCCTAGATAAGTGGCACGATAAATAAATCAGTTTGTCGAGGCACTGATCACCCTCTGCTACGGCCTAAGCTGTGACACATTAGCATGCAAACCCAATACGTTAGCATGCTAATGGAGGCTATAAATCTGCAGAACTGGTCTTTGTAGGCCTGCTTGGGGAGCTATCTTAGATTATGGCTAGCTGCATTTGAGCCTTCAATCTGTAAGGTTCCCAATATATCAAACCTTTTTAGATTTTTACTGAAATGTGTATTTGCTAAAATCCCATTTGTGTCTCTCCCTGCAGGTTCTACATGGTTCTGATACAGGGACTACAGATCTCGGATTTCATCTGCAGACCTGTTCTGGCCAACATCATTGTCAACTCGTCTTCTCTGTTCTGCTGCGACCTGAAAGGCGTCAACGTGGTGGTCCCCTACTTCATCTCAGCTTTGGAGATCATTCTGCCAGACAGGTAACAATACAGAATGAATAGCATGGACACGTGTTTAACTTGAACAAATATCATCAAGGCTTGTCCACTCTAGGTGTCTTAGTGGTCAGAACATCTGACTGTTGCACAATGGTCCCTGATTCCAATAGTGAAGAAGAATTTAGATGAATGTCATAAAATGATCAAAAGACAGACCACTCTGGTACAATTGAAACAGTGTAAACATTTTTTTTAAACTGTGTATAATTGTGATCTGGCATGCCAAAGAGAAACTACACATTCAACAAATCTGTTGCTAAAAGGTTACTTTGTAAATTATTTATAGTCTGTTGTCTTCTCTGACAGAAATGTAGTGGCAAGCCCATGGTGTATAAATTATAACTGGACTTTTGGCCCCCTGTGCTACAGGGAACTGTCTAAGTTCAAGCTCTACGTGAACCCCACAGACCTAAGGAGAGCCTCCATCCAAATCCTACTGGCCATGCTGCCCCTTCCGCACCATTTTGGCAATGTCAAGTCTGAGGTGTGGAAAATGTTTCAAGTCAACTTTGAAAGATAAACAGTGGCTTGTGACAATAACTGATGTATGAGGTGGACACCCTGGCATTGACATGTTATTTTAATGTTAACTTCAGTTGTTGTAGTTATGTAATTTTGTTTTCTGATCAGGGTGATTGATTGATTGATTGATTTGATGTATAGGTTCTTCTGGAGGGAAAGTTCAGTGAGGATGAAGGGGCACCTCACGACCAGTCTGTTTCCTTCCTGTCGTTGAGATTACGTCTGGTCAACGTTCTCATTGGAGCCCTGCAGACTGAGACTGACCCCATCAATACCCAGCTCATCCTAGGTTTACAACCATCCCTTCCACTCTCCAGCGTCACCTCTCACTATTTCCCTGGCTCTCTCTCTCTACTTACCTCACTTTCCTTTTCAGCTTTCTCTTTTTTACTTCAGTCTTTGAAATCATTACCCTTTTGTCTTTGTAATAGGTACAATTTAATGTAACAAAGTATGTGTTGTTATGAACAACGCCCTGTTGTGCACATTATCCATTGAAATTAATGGGAGTTTTTTTTTTTACAACATTACATTTGCGTATAGTGACATGATAATTGCCAGAATATGCAGTGCATTTCTTTTGAGCCATCTATTTTTAACATGTGAAATAGACAACACGCATCATCTTGTGACCATCTTCAATAGTACACATTGTTGTTTTATGACGGGCATGCTTGTCTACAATACATTGAGAAGGAAATGTCAACATACTGGTAATGTAATTCTAATGAAGGTGGTTATGAAGTATTTCAAAAGGCTCTCATAAGCAAAGTCCTTAATCTACAGCCTTGACTAAATATTGGTCGTAAAAACCAGTCCTGCCTCAAATTAGCCGTTTTTATGAACTCATGTAATTCAAGGAAGGTATTACCAATCAAAGAAAAGTGTATGGGAATAATAGAAAGCTGGTTTTAACAGTTTAAAATGACCAGAAATCTACTTATTGACAATTGTTGTGTGTTTATATCAGAAACAATTGAGCATCTATATTTTTTATTCAGTTCTTCATCTATTAAGTATAAAATGTTTATATTTTCAGGGGCGATGCTCAATATTGTTCAAGACTCTGCACTGCTGGAGTCCATAGGTACACAAACTGAAACAGTAAGACCTGTTTTATTTGTCTGTCTGTCTTTTATATGAACCTAACTACTGTGATTAACACATAAACAAAGTGATATCAATGTGATGTAACACAATTGAGTCTTTGTTGGTGTGGTTCCAGGGCAGTGTGGACGGGAACCAGACAGGGCTTGGGGGACACAGTCGCACCAGCAGTGGCAGCACTGAAGCATCTAGCCCAGACTCAGAGCGCCCGGCCCAGGCACTACTCCGGGACTATGGTACACTCCTTAGCTTGTCTGTTATGATAAATAGCTGGCCATAGCATGGGGACCATTACTTGACTTTTAGCTAATAAGCTACCAATAGCATGATAATGATTATGATGACCAATTTAGCCATGTCACATGCTAACCATTACCACAAAACATACACTGCTCAAACCAATTAAGGGAACACACCATCATCACAGTATAACACCAATTAAACTTCAGGGATATCAATGTTGCCTGTTTTGGTGCAAATTACAGTGAAAATGGGTGCATTGGAGAGGCAACAGCAAGACAACCCCCAAAAAGGAATGGTTTTACAGGTGGTGGCCACAGTCAATTGCGCTCTCCTTATCCTTCCTGACTAATTTTTCTTTAGTTGGTACCTGCAGCCCATTCAAATCCATACATCCCTTCGCAGAAGGTTTGCTGTGTTTCCCAGTATAGTCTCAAGAGCATGGAGGAGATAACTGGAGATGGGCTGTTACAAGAGGAGGACCTAAACAGAGCGGTAGAAGGGCATAAACCCAACAGCGGGACCGCTATCTGCTCCTTTGTGCAAGGAGGAACAGGAGGAGCACTGCCAGAGCTCTACCAATTGATCTCCAGCGCGCTACTGGTGTGCATGTTTCTGACCAGACTGTAGAAATGGACTCCATGAGGGTGGCATGAGGGCTCAACATCCTCTAGTGGGACCTGTGCTCACAGCCCAGCACTGTGCAGCTTGTTTTGTTTTCGCCAGAGAACACCAGAATTGGCAGTTTCACAATTGGCACCCTGTTCTCATCACAGATAAGAGCAGGTTCACACTGAGCACATGTGAAAGAAGTGAAGACACTGTGGTGAATGCTATGCTGCCTGCAACATCCTCCAGCATGATTGGTTTGGGGTGGGTCAGTGATTGTCTGGGGAGGAATACATTTGGAGGGTCGCACAGACCTCCACGTGCTAGCCAAACTTACCCAGATTGCTGTTAGGTACTGGGAGGAATTCCTTAGACCCATCGTCCGAGCTTACGCTGGTGCAGTGGGCCCTGGGTTCCTTGTGCAAGACAATGTCCGGCCTCGTTTGTAGGCAGTTCCTGGCCAGCGTTTGTAGGCAGTTTCTGGATAATGAAGGTATTTATGCCATTGAATGGCCCTCAAATTCCCCAGACCTGAATTCACTAGAGAACCTCTGGGACGTTATGTATCGGAGGAGATCCCCCAGGATGCCATCCACCGTCTTGTCAGAAGATGTTGTCGGGAGTGCATCCAGGCACATGGGGTCCATACACACTACTGAGTCACATTATGAGTTGCTGTGATGAAATTCATGCAAGTTGGTAACAACCTGTGATTTCAATAGTTTTCTTTGATTTTCAGTGTGAGTTTGAATCCAGCCCTCAATCGGTTGGTGATTTTGGTTTCCATTGACCGTTGTTTTTTGTCATTTTGTTCTCAACAAATTACACAATGTACAGTAAAGATTTTGATCTGTAATATGTTTCAGTCATCAAGATCCGATATGTGATTGAGTGTTCACTTAATTTGTTTTGCAGTGTAATGTTTTTACATAAATATTAGTAGTGATTCAACTAGGTAAATATAAAAAGATGCCACTGGATTCAATAACGACCCTGTGTTTTTCATAGCCAACGTGGTGAAAGTGATATACAGAGTTAAAAAACGCTGGGTAAAAAGTATCTGTATGCAAACATTCTCATTTGTTGTGATGCTGTGCTGTTTGAGTGGGGAGAGACTGGTCGTCAATCATTCACATTTGATTACATGTGCTGAGAATCTGACATTCTCTTAAATCAAAAATACACTCCTTTATTGACACTCTGTGATTTCTAAAGTACCGTATTTTAGCGCATAAATTGTGCACCCGCGATTAACACGCACCCGCGATTAACGCTCACCCGCGATTAACACGCACCCTCGAACAACACACAAAAATATTTTTTTTGTGTAACAAAAACAATCAGTATTGTGTGCACCCTCACAAAGCACACATCATTTTTATAGGCCAGACCTGCTGTGGCACTCAGCTAGTCGTTTTAAACACCCAACCCGCCTACCACCACAGATGTGCTGATTGGATTAAACCAGCTATTCTGGAAGTGAAGTACGCACATTGACGTTAGGGGGTATGCGAAATAAATTGTGGTTCAATGTGTATTTTAATATTCAAACTGGCCTATACGTTGGATGTTTCTTGTCTGAATTGCCCAGTCTACCTAATGAAAATAATCACTAGTGTCTGGATAAAGAACTACATAATGTCAACCACTGAAGGTATTTTCTCACGTATTCAGAAAAACTAATAATTATAGTTCATCTAATTGGAGGCCAATTATTTGGTATATGTTGTTATTTATCCAGACAATAGTCTGTGATTATTTTCACCAGTGAGAATGGGCTATTCAGATAAGAATACATAAATTAAATGTGTAGGCTAAATATACATATTGAAATACATGTTGAACAACAACTTTTTTTTTGTGCCCCACTTTGGGAATAGCTGGTCTACAACTACACCACAGGACAAAAAAATACTAGTATAGTTATCTTGTGTAAAAACCGGGGGGGGGGGGGGGGCAGTTTGTAAAAATGTGTACATAATGTGTGCGCTATACAGTATGCGCTAAAATAAGGTAGTGCATGTTGACTGGTTAACCCTTCTAGTTACAAATCTGGCATCTGATATTTCACATTATTCATACATGCATGTTTGCAGTGTTATTGGTGCTCAGATCTTACTGAGGTTGTTACTAAAAATATTTTAGCTGGTATATACTAACTGGCAGCTTTGTCCCTGTCCTGCTGTGGTGGTGGTGCTCTGGTGGTGGTGTTTCTGGGTTTACATCCTCTAGCTCTTACAGATACGGCGGCAGGCCTCCTCGTGCGCAGCATCCACCTGGTCATCCAGAGGCTCAACTCCCAGTGGAGGTCGGACATGAGCATCTCGCTGGCCGCCCTGGAGCTGCTGGCTGGCCTGGCCAAGGTGAAAGCCTGCGTGGACTCTGCGGACCGCAAGCGTGCGCTCAGCTCGGTGTGCGGTTACATTGTGTTCCAATGCAGCCGGCCGGCACCGCTCCACTCCAGAGACCTCCACTCCATGATCGTTGCAGCCTTCCAGTGCTTGTGTGTGTGGCTAACCGAGCATCCCGACATGTTGGACGAAAAGGTAGGTCGCCTCTCTGGAATGCATCCCACACCAGATGGGAAAAGCACAACCATGCTTTTAAAGGCGCTTTAGTGGACAGGAGGATAGGGGAAAGGGCTTTTCTTTATTGCACTCAAACCAGCACAAGTGTTTTCTTCCTGGCTCTTGTTGATTCAGCTGAGAGCAGCTATTTCAAAGGAACTGGGAAAAAAACACTATAAAGTGCTATTTAAAGAATATCAAATATAAGCCAAATTTAACCCAGCCTTTAACAACGTTGCTGCCGTAACTTCATTCAAACACCTTCACCTGGCTTTTTATCCATGTGTTGTTATTTATTTTGGGTGTATCTGGGTCAGGACTGCCTGATGGAGGTGCTGGAGATTGTAGAACTGGGCATTTCAGGCAGCAAGTCCAAGCAGGAGCAGGAGGTGAAGCACAAGGGAGAGAAGGAGCACAACCCTGCCTCTATGAGGGTCAAGGATGCAGCTGAAGCCACACTCTCCTGGTAAGACCAGAAAGCCAGCACCATGCAATAGAGACTGGACATGTGGGATTTTAAGATTCTGATTTGAGAGTGGAAGTATTCACAGACAGATAATTTATCTGCTGATATATAATCACTATAGTTGGAATAACAAGAGAACAATGTTCATATGGACTCTGCTTAATGGCCTACAAAGGTGCTCAACAATGTCTACAACAGCTATTAAAAGGCCTGTAAAGAATTGATTCCCCACATGGAAACCAGGTGAATTGCAGTAACAACAACTCGGGATCAACGCAGATTTTATGCAAATTCCAAACATATCATAAATTTACAATACAAAATTCTCATATAATTTTAAGAATTATCAAAAATTTTGAAGATTCTAATATAATGAAAGCTATCGTGAGATACAAGGTATCATACTAACTAATGAAATCTTCCAGATGTACGTCTATTACAGTGAAAGGAAAAGTATGTGGATTCCTTTGGAATTACTTGTATTTCTGAATAAATCGGTAATAAATAATAAGTTTTTTTTAACAAAACCAACTTAAAGAAATTAACAGAACAGAATAATGTTATCAAGGCTGTGCCCCGGGGATTGTTTCGCTGTTTGTCAATGCCATCATGGTGACAAAGAAACTAGCCTCCTTCACAAGATAAAAGAATTATACATAAAGTTCCATTTGTTCCGGACTATAGCAAAATAGGGCAGGCTACATATTGTCATGTAGAAACAGGATTGTGTCCACGGTGGATGGTTTCAGCGTGGTTCTTATTCGGGTTATGGTCCGGCCTGCCACGCTGAAAACTTGTTCAAGGCTGCTGCTAACCACACTTCTCGCCAACTTGGCCAACCGTGGATATATGTTACTTTGTCGTCATCTACTGGGTCATTCCCGCCAACATTTTCCCACTTCACAAAGTCCATTTCTGGTCTCTTGGCAGAGGTTAGTGATGCTTCATCTTCTCCAGGCTGTCTGGGCAGTGTGCCCACATGATTGTACAGTATGTTTCCTTCCTGTCCAGGGCGGAAGGCATCCCCAGCTGGGATGAACTTTGACCAAAGGAATGTAGCCACTTTGTGTAGAGCTTTGGATAACAATAGACACGTTTCTGTGCATCATAAAATGGCTTTAGGAACTGCTAAATATTGAAGAAAATCCGGGGCTATTTTCTCAACCCTCTGACCTTCTTCGCGGGCTTTCAGCTTCTCGTACACTTCATTGTATACACCCTGTACAGACTTAAGGGTCAGGTACACCGTACTGAACCTGGTATCTCCCATCTGCAGAAGGGTTGTAGATCGGACTGCTTGACAAATGCAAAAGTTTAGGCACCGCTAACATTTTCCATGATTTTCATATATAAATAATTGGGTGTTTGGATCAGCAATTTCATTTTGATCTATCAAATAACTGAAGGACACAGTAATATTTCAGTAGTAAAATGAATATGCATCAAAACAAAATTAGACAGGTGCATAAACTTGTATCTGTGGAAATGAGAAGCACACCATATTAACTTTCCAAACAGCTGCATGGAAGAATAGAAGCCAATATAAATCAAAACAAATTATTGCTTGCAGGCTACATTATTATTAATAATAATAAAAACATTTAGATATTTGGGAACCTGGGGTCACTGCAATATTTTAGAAAATATAAAATTTTCATTTTGAAGTGAGTTGATGTTTGAATCGTGGCGATAGGAGAATAAAATGGGAGCAGCAAACGAACGAACGAGATCATAGAGATTCTAGACAACCTAAAAAAACTATGCATGTTTCTAAACGGTTCCATGACCATAGACGTAGTAAAACACTGTTCGCTTGTCATGATTGCGT
>JACXGM010000095.1:60392-74124 GCA_016801145.1 Umbra pygmaea
GTGCACTCTGTCAATGAGTTCAGAAATGAATGATAACTGTTTCGAACGTGTTGGTTTATTTGACCAACTTTTGAAGCGCTTTTCTCAAGATGATCTCTTGATCTCTCCATGGCGGCAATTTATTGTTTATTTAATTTATGACACTGTCATTAATTAGCCTATTGTGTTGGCGCCCTCTGCTGTTTCCCCCTGCTTTCTCTGTTTTCCCCATGATTTTGTCTATATCTCGAATATAAGACGACCCCCAATTTTTCAACCTATTTTTAGGACAAAAACCTCGTCTTATATTCGGGTATATACGGTAATTTGTTTTGCAATAAAGTGCTTTTTTGTGACAAAGCGATAGTTAGCTATTAAGTGGTGACTGCCTGTAGCTGTATAGTATGTCAACAGACTGGCTCGTTAGCCTACATGTCTTATACCGTGACTGGTAGTATACTGTACACCACACAATTCTATCTCCGTTTAAGCTGTCTCAAACACATTTTTGTGGTCTGCGACAAACCTCCCAGATCAGAGGCAAATCACTGTTTGCTCCCATCTGAGTTGTCCTAGACGCCGGATCTTTTCAGGCAGGTTTGATATTTTCGGTACATAATCTTGTCGTGAGGGATATTGTGATCACAGTGAGAAGATGGAGCCAATGAGAGAGCAAACACTTTGAAGTTTTCGATTATACACTTGAAGTTGGCATAAACGGTATACAGAAAGAAATGTGTGCTTATAATTTAAATATCGATTTGCAGAACATAAACAATTGTTGCTGCCCGCATTTCCTCACCCATTCTCTGCTCCATATATTGTGCTTTCCTCCCTCTTGATTTTTACCACAAAAATGACTGCACAAACATTGTATAAAAGCTGCTTAAGTCAAATGAAATAAAGGTGTATCGCTTGTATTCGTAAGACACTTGCCATTGATCTCTCTAAATGGTTAAATGTGTACCTATAGGCTGTGCTCCGTGGTGGTGGTGGTGGTATTGAGAACTGCTACATTAAGACAACAAATTGCAGGAATGTTGTGTAATGATGTGAGCAGTACAGTGATTTTTGCAGTTGGAGATTTGTGTAGTGAAAAGTACAGTATGCTTTGGTTTTAGTCATTTGTCATGGCATGTAAAGATATAAAATGTAGGTGGACATTTGGAGTTGCTTGCAACATGGACCTGAGAAATCATCACTCACTTAGAGCCTTTAAAGTTATCAATTAGCTATTATAGCTAGGTACGTGTTTCCTCCTGCATTGTTTTTGTAGATGTCATGCATCTCACTATCGTTTAATGTGTGGAACAATTCAACAGGCATTTTTTCCCTGGTAATAACAAATGCCCTATTAGAAGTTACACGCAAGACTAATTTATAATATGGGACAGTTTGATTTTCTTCTGCATAGAAAGTCCAGGTAAATGAACATGAGCAGATGTTTGCTATACTGACTGTGTTTAACTCTGTGTCTGATGTTGACAGGGTTGAGACTGCATCAACTTAAAAGTTAGAAATTGTAAACAATATAATTTGAAATAGACTTGTAAATGTGTGCCATTTTATTCAAATTGAAAAAAAGTTACACAAGTTTTCAGACCTTTTAATAGGAACTACTTATTTTAAGTGGCGTACTAACATGGCAACATTAGGAGGAGTGGTGGGGAGTAGGTAACCGTATGCCTCGCAACATTTTGTTTTGCTAAAAATACTTATTTAAATTTTATTTTCACAAATAAAATGTTGCAAACCATTTTATAAGCGCATGAGCACACTCCAGCCTGTGCGTTGCTAGGGAAAAACCTCTGCCTTTCGGTCTCGTGGCTTCTCACCCGCTGAGGTGTGCGGTTACTCCTTGGCAACTCAGTCTGTCGTGTGTTAATGCTTATGTAATATAAAACTTGCATCCACCCACTGCACTGTCAGAGTTAATAAGAGGCATGTATGTAGTCAAGCAAATTGCAGTAACATTCTTCAGCATGTTAAACAGGTATTTTTTCACTTTACTGTACTGTTCGAGAGGGCTCCTTCTATATTGGTTCAATACATAATTCATACAATGAATACATCATTAATACAATTATTAAAAAAACATGTTGTGAAAACAAGTCTGAGATGAATGATTTTCAGATGATTGCCAAATGTTGCTAATCCGTTTAGTATTGGACGTCCTACTAATACTTTTAGTCAGCTACCATTAATTGTTCATCCAACATCGTTTCACATTTTCTTTTCTAACACCTAACCTATGTCACAATAATGGTCGAATCAGCTTTAATTTTACTTTTGTAATTTCATTTTAGAATAATTTGTTTTGAAAACAGAGATTACTAATGAAATAATCAGAGCATTGGTTTAAATAGCTTCAATCAAATCTACAAGTAGATGCATCTTCAGCAATAAAACCAAACACAATAATACAACAGTAAATATAATTGGAAACCGTAATGGCGAAGTAAAATAGTTGATTTAACAACGGATTCTAACTCAAATAAGTTTGCCCTTGAGAAGTTGAACAGCAGTTACATTGGTGTTTGCGTGCGCCTGAATGCTTCTAAAACGAGAGTGCCAATCATAAACGCTGACTAAACGAACACCCCAACCTTGTTTTTCTCTGACAGCAGAATCATCCAATGAGGGATTAGCATTCTGCTCAGTGTGCTTGACCTTCTCAGAACACAGATAATAACATTGTATCATATTCACATGAAATTCCTCATTTCCATAGCTAAACACATTTTGTGCAATGTATTATACATTTTACAATTCACTCGCCACATTGGCTGGTAGATTTGGCAAAGGTCCGCAATGTGAAGAAGCACCTGCATAATGTGTGTGTTGGTTCACACACGGTGGGACTCCAACATTTTTTAAACAATAAAAACAAAATCTACATGTACATGGAGATGTCCAGATGGAGATTTAGTTCTAAAAATGCTCTGCTCTAGTCTGCTTTACAAAACACAACTCTGCATATCTTTTCTGAATTGCAGATGGTCTATTAAAAATGAATAATTTCAGTTCATTCCTCCTGTGTGTTGGATCCCTTTGTCCATGCCGTTGATGGATCTTTTGTTTGTGACCAGTATTATGCAGATCCTGGGGGCCTTTCCCTCCCCCAGTGGCCCGGCTTCCACCTGCAGCCTTTTGAACGAGGACACTCTGATCCGCTACGCCCGGCTCAGTGCCACAGGGCCCAGCAACTTCCGCTACTATGTCCTGGACAACTCGGTCATCCTGGCTATGCTGGAGCAGCCCCTTGGCAACGAGCAGAGTGAGTGGATGTTAATCACTGTACTTGAAACTTCTGTTTCGGACGAGTAAAAAACAGACTGGACGTGTGGCCAATCAAGTTAATGTCAAGCCCTAAAAATAAAAAATTGTTCCGTCAATACTTTTGCAAGCCTATTTAAGTGCCCATAGGATGGGGGTTATGGCTGAGTTAGCTTTTAAATCAAGTTTCAAGTTTATCAATAACATGTATACAAGTCAGGCAGCCAGTTTAACTGAAAGTATACACTTAGAGCCTGGTGTAACCGTTCTCCTCTACCCTTAGACCCCAGCCGTTCAATAACATGTATACAAGTCAGGCAGCCAGTTTAACTGAAAGTATACACTTAGAGCCTGGTGTAACCATTCTCCTCTACCCTTAGACCCCAGCCCTTCAATAACAGTCCTGATCCGTGGCATGAGTGGCCGCCATGCTTGGACCATGCAACTCTTCCACCAGCCCAGAGGAGCGCGGGCCAACCAAAGGGTGAGCGGAGTTTGCCCACTGCTACCTTCGCCTGACAGAAACATATGGCACTCCCTCTGTACTGGAGCCGACTCTGTTTAGTTGATTGGTTGGTTAGACTGTAATTCAACCCAGAGTTTCAAAATTGAGCAATGTAAACTAATGATAGACAGGAACACCTCCTTGCACTGTGTAGATACTCACTGAAAGTGAACAAGTCTCTGCTCTCAGTACATGAGGCTAATCTTGATGTGTGATTAGAAAATGTGCAAACATATACAATGTATCCCTTTTAGCCTTTCAGTTCATAAATTATAACATTCTCTAAAAGGTATTATGGGTCATGTTACAGTAGGTAGAGCCCAGAATGATTTCCAGACACTGCCGCACAATTTTGCAAAGGTCTAGTGGAGCTTTGCTTTAAACTTGTCCTTCTGCAGCCTAGGCTAGTAAAGTTATTAACTCAACCTGCAAACTTGACCAACCAATGTACTATTACACCCTCCCCCATATTTGTATATTCCCCTCTGGTTATTGGCTAATATGAAATGCTGACAAAAAGGTTACTTAGCAAAGGACGTCCCATGGTCGCTCTCACGACTCCAACTTCAAATGTAAGATGCTTCAGGCTCATGAGCCACAATAGCTTGGCTATGACGCTAGGCGGAGCAATTTTAACATGGTCAAATTAAACTTACCAACAATGGACAACAAACACCACCATCTTGGATTGAGTAACATGAGTCTGGGGACCTAGGTTAGACTTTGTACATGGCATCTTTTACCTGTGGATTTGTTATGCACACTGATATTTTGGCCAGTGATTACTTGTAATCTCAATGTGAATGCTATACAAATGTTATTAGTAGTCTATCTCTCCTGCTCTCCTACAGCAGGTTTTTGTACCTGAGAGCCGCCCAGCACCTAGCAATGATGTGGGGATCCACTACAACATCAAGCAGAGGCCTTTTCCAGAGGAGGTGGACAAGATCCCTCTGGTCAAAGCCGATGTCAGCATCCCAGATCTGGACGACATTGTCAACAAGGAGGTGAAATTGACTGGATGACCTCTAGTTAGGGTGCTGTGGGGTCATGTGCCAACAATATGATATCTCACTATGTGCATGTCCTCTCTTTTAAAGCTCATGAAGGGAACCTAAAGGGAATTAAAAATGCAAGTAGAGTATTTAAAAGCAGCCTTCATTCCTGATTGAATGTAATAACCTTGCTTGAAACCTAATACACCATCAAATGTTAGAAACTAATTTAACTGCCGATTAGTTGGTCATATGTGATGCACAGCGAAAAAACGAAAAACTTTGAAATAATGATTTTGCTGAGGTGCTCTTATGTTTCGTTATTCCTACTTACAGTTTTATGTTGTATAGATTCAAACAATGTGCAATTCTGGATGAATTCCAACACAATAAAACATCCTGTTTTTGGCAAGGAGATAAACAACTTTGCTATCATAATTTTTCGGGAGGTCATTTTTTTTCTTTTAGTATTTGTTTTATTTACATCATTTAGTAGACACTTTCAAAGTGAACTATTGGAGTGAGTGCATGTTTACACTTATCATGCTAGCCCTTGTGTGGAAAACGCAATGATAACCAGCTAAGCTACATGGGAACAGCATATTTAAAAAGTGTAAAACTTTTTGTTGTTACTACCTCCAGTAGTTTTAAAAATGGCACTGTGCATGATGAGGGAAAACATATTATCATAAATGAAATACTTGAATATATTGTTTAAATTTGTTATCTTAATTAATCTGAAAGTAATAATCAACAAATTACTTGGATGTCAATATAGTTGTCAGTTGCATCCCTAGGTTAAAATTTTGTTTTTATGAACTGGCAGGATGAAGCCAGTTGTACATACCCACTGAAGTATAATCACCCACACGTGAGTTGTTGCATGCATCAGCATGGGTCTAAGGTTAACCAGATGATGGAAATGAAGGGCTTTCTGGTTAAACATGGAGAAATTTCACGTGATGGTTCTCCTTAACTATCTAATCTGGGTTACTTAGGGCTTCATTGTATCTGAGCACTGTGGGTGCTTTGGCCTCAACTCTGCCACTCTGATGTTTAGAGGCAAAAAACTAACATTACTCTGATCTTGATTGCAGTGGTAATTTGTGGGATAAGTATGGTTGTAACTGTGGCAGAACTTGGTTTATTTACTTGTTGTTAAGGTTGAAGTGGATACAGGTGTAGAAGAATACAGTAATAAATGTTATAGAAACATTATAAAAAACATAAGATGTGTGATTAAAATTTTTCATAATTTGGGACATTTCCATTTTAATTGAGTTGATAATTGATGTTCAGTTTCCTCCCTAAATCTAAATGGAATGGAGCCCATGGTGTTGATAGTTCTCTGCATCCTTAGTGTCCTCCATCAGCACACCTGACCTCCCCCTCCTACTTTCAGCTGGAGCTGCAGCACGACAGGCTGCGCAGCATGATGACCAAGCAGACTGAGTACGAGTGTTACCTAGAGCACCTCAATGACGACATCTGGAGTTCCAAATCTTTCCCTGATCCCCTGACCGACTGCAAACCCCCACCGCCTGCCCAGGAGTTCCAGACCGCCCGCCTCTTCCTCTCTCACTTTGGCTTCCTGTCTCTAGAGGCACTGAAGGTTGGGAACTGTAGTTTTCATGGTTGTGCATCGTTTCCTATGAAGGCAATTTAACGTGTATGTACAGTGAGGGGAAAAAAAATATTTGATCCCCTGCTGATTTTGTACGTTTGCCCACTGACAAGGAAACGATCAGTCTATAAATTTAATGGTAGGTTGATTTGAACAGTGAGAGACAGAATGACAAGAACAAATATTCAGGAAAACGCATTTTGAAAAAGTTATTGATTGATTTACATTACAATGAGTGAAATAATTATTTGACGCCTTTGCAAAACATGACTTAGTACTTGGTGGCAAAACACTTGTTGGCAATCACAGAGGTCAAGACGTTTCTTGTAGGTGGCCACCAGGTTTGCACACATCTCAGAAGGGGTTTTGTCCCACTCCTCTTTGCAGATCTTCTCCAAGTCATCAAGGTTTCGAGGCTGATGTTTGACAACTCGAACCTTCAGCTCCCTCCACAGATTTTCAATGTGATAAAGGTCTGGAGACTGGCTAGGCCACTCCAGGACCTTAATGTGCTTCTTTTTGAGCCACTTCTTTGTTGCCTTGGTCATGTGTTTTGGGTCATTGTCATGTTGGAATACCCATCCATTACCCATTGTCAATGCCCTGGCTGAGGGAAGGAGGTTCTCACCCAAGATTTGACGGTACATGGCTTATCAAATCATTTTTTCCCTCACTGTAGATATTTGAAATCCATATCAGCTAATAATGTTGGCTCTCTGAAAGGGATGTCTAAAAGCCCAGACTGTTTGTTGTACTCATGTACTAATGTTGGCTCTCTGAAAGGGATGTCTCAAAGCCCAGACTGTTTGTTGTACTCATGTACTAATGTTGGCTCTCTGAAAGGGATGTCTCAAAGCCCAGACTGTTTGTTGTACTCATGTACTAATGTTGCACCAACCCTTTTCTCAGGAACCAGGTAACAGTCGTTTACCACCTCACCTCATTGGACTGCAGTCCTCCATGCCAGGGTTCTTTGATGACATCGCCTACCTGGACCTGTTGCCATGCCGACCTTTTGATACGGTCTTTGTTTTCTATGCGAGGGCAGGACAGAAAACCAGTCACGAGGTAAGAACTTTTTAAGTTTATTGATAAATGTTTTTGCCTATAATATGTTTAATACCATCTTTTTATTTTTTATCTGATTGAGGCATTATGTTTTGCAATGTGATAGGTGGCTCTGAGGTTCACATTGTGAGTGATGATTTATAATTGGTAGATCCTGCGGAATGTGGAGACGTCATCCAGTGTCCAGCCCCAATTCCCAGAGTTCCTGTTGTCTTTAGGCTGGCCTGTGAACGTGGGTCGTCATCCTGGCTGGACTGGACACCTGGACACCAGCTGGTCCCTTAACTCCTGCAGCAGTGAAGATGAGTCCCAGCAGACAGGTGAGCCACCAGCCCCATGGTCATATTGAAGATCAACATTTGTCTGTTGGTGTACCATAGGAGATCAGCTTTAAAGGTAAACATGTAAAGATATTCATACATTGCATACAATTACAATGTACAGCAAGGAAATACAAAATGAATTCAAAATAAGTTAAAAAGAAGCAAAGAGCAACACAATCACCTAAAACAAACACAGTCCGTAATAAAATATTCTCCCAGTAGATGTTTGAAATGCCCTAAAGAAACCAGTTCCCCCAACTTTAAAATACATTGTAAATCATTTCACATGTGAGGGGCAAATAAAGTAAAAGCAGTTCTACCTAATTCAGTGGAGATCTTAGGGATCACTAGTGATAGCCATTCCTGGGTTTGGGTCTGGTAGCCTGTCAGTCTAAACGTTAAAAATGAATTAAGATAAAGTGGTAGCTTGTGCAAAAGAGCTTTAGATGAAAAGTGCTAAATGCATTAATCTGCGAGGCTTAAAAAAGAGACAGTCTACTTTTTGATAAAGAATGCAATGACGGGTACTGAACTTCTTCTGTGATAAAACAAATGGCACTATGACTATGACACTGCATCTAGGGGTTTTAACACAGGCAGAGGCATGCATATAAATTGTCTCCATAGTCCAATGAAAGGCAAAATTGTGGATTAAACTATTGGTTTTCTGTTTAGTTAATGATTGTCAGCATGACACAGCCACTTCTGAGAGAACCAGCTTTCTGATGTAAAGGCACAGTGTTAGGTCTGGTTCCATCATTGATAGGGCTAGCTTGCTGAGGTGTAAATCCATAGCATTAGCCCTGGTTCCAGAAATATTTATTGGTTGGTTCAGGCAGTATGGAACAGCATAGTGCATATTCTTAATAAACACAATTAACAGGGTTTCTGATCAGCACAGATCTGGGCATTGGGAGGAGGCGTAAGTGTGTAGACCTACAGCATACATTAATTATGGCCATATTGTAGACTATTTAAGAACTTGGCAGAGAGTACTCTGATTATGATAAACATTTGTAAAATGTTTCTTTTTACCAAACCACAAAAATAGTCTTTGGTTAAAAAACACAATGACTTGCTAGACAACTGTGTAAAATTAAGAACAATCATACAATCCACCAAGTCAATTTGGTTACGGAGGAAGTACTTAAATCTCCCAAGATAAATAGATAACATCAGAACTTGTATAAGAGCTGCTACATAAGGATACCCAGACACTGATCACTATTGCCTTAATCTAACTTTCACAGAAGGATTAAATAACTTTCTATGGTTATACAATTATAATAACAGTAAACTAATGCCAGTAGTAAAAGGACACCTTTTGGTTACAACGTCTCCCATATAAGATATATTTTGAGAAATGCATCTGAGGGTTGAAGTTAAAGTTATGCTCCCTGATCAAGTAAATATGAAGTTATTTCAGTCAGGATGTTTTACTCCCTCAATTGTTTTCATATTCTAGAATGTCCTTATATATAATTTAATAAATAACTGGACATTTTTCGTTCCTTTTATCTGAGACAATAAATCACAAAGAAAAGGAATAAACACCTTGGTAAATATAATCAAGGATTAACAGTATATTTAACTTCTGGTCTGCACATATCCCTGTTGTCATGTTTTTGCTTGATGTCTCACACTTTTTCTCGGATGGCTTAGAATAGAGCGTGAGAGTTGACACCCCTACTTTATTGGATCATCCTCTATCTGCCTTGAAGTCACTTTAGTTACAATCTTATAATGCATTGCACAAACTCTATTTGGAAGCAAATTAACCCTAGACCTGTTTTTTGCATGAAACATTCTAACCTAGTTGGTGCTTATGATTGTATACTGTCAGAGCTACTGTCCATCCACTCTACTCTACATGTTGACTCTCCTTCCACATTTGCACCTTGTCCTTTGCCCATTTATGCCCCAGCATCTGTCACACTGCATGGCATATTTTGCATTTGCATTTATATTCATTTGCACATTTATCTTTGTATGTTATTTGCACACTATCATTTGCACAGTTATGCTGAAGTGGTACCTTTTCCATTGTTATTGTCATACCAACTGATTTACATCTCGAATTTAGACCTTATTTGCACAAACTGTATATATACTTCATAACGTATACTCTGGAGTATCCTGCATTCTCTATATTATGCATTAGTGTTCCATATGTGTAACTTTGTTGACTTGCACCTTTGTGATTTATCTTGGCCAGGTCATCGTGGCAAATGAAAATCTGTTCTCAATCGGCTTTCCTGTTTAAATAAAAGCAAAATAAACATAATAATTGCTGAGCAGAGATGGGGACCCACGCCAAAGGGGATGTAGGATACAGAATTTGCTTAAACCCTACGTCTCTACATGTTGTTTATTTCTCATTTGTTGTCAAATATTTCTTAATCTAATTGCAGTGTGTCTCAGTTAAAGGGAACTGAGGATTGTTTCTTAAAGCAGATGTTTGCCGATGTTTGTGTTATTTCAATGTCTCAGATACAGAAGCCTGTAAAGTTTTCTATTTCCCTGTAGATGAGTCCGTTACACCAGACACCACGGGTGGTTCCATTTTCAATGGGGAGAAGAAGGTGCTTTACTACGCTGACGCTCTGACTGAGATCGCCTTTGTTGTTCCGTCACTTACAGACTCCTCTGGTCAGCATCTCTATTCAATTCTTATTATATTGTCTTAAACTGACATCCTAAAATCCCATTTTCTCAGGTGTTTTCAGAACTCTGTGGTGAAGTAATGGAATATTTCCAATTAATTTGAAATTCTGGCGTACTGGATAGATGGTTCAGGACATGGTCTTAAGTCAAGTATAGTTAATGTAACCCAAAGTTGAGTTACTCCCTGGGTGGCTGAGGGCTCTTTTGTGTTTACAGAGGATTCTTCGGTGCACAGTGACTCTACAGTGGAGGCGGAGACACACACAGATCTCCTGCCTAGTTCAGTAAAACAGCCCAATCTAACACTGGAGCTCTTCCCCAACAACTCAGACAATCTTGCACCTTCCCCACAGGTAAATATTAAAATATACTATAAATTTAGGTGCTTATCAAACGTCACTTAGTCATACACAGTGGTGGTCCAGGCCTTATATTCACCTCGTTCTACCCTTGAATGTTTTCACACTGGCAGGAAGCATCAATTTAAAGGTGCTATTTGTAGAATTTCTGACAGTGAGAAGATTACTGCTTCCTTTTTTAGTTACCAGCTTACAAGAGCTGTTTTTTTCTCCATGCCACAGTTTCTATAGCTTACAAGAGCTGGACAAACTTTTTCTTGATATTGAGAAGATATGAAAAAAGCCATTTAGATGGGACCATGATTTCGTACATTAGCTGTGGTTATTTTGCCATTTAAGCATAGTTGATATGGAGAAAATACAAAACGTTAGGATCATAGAGCATTTTTTTAAAGCATTAGCTGACTTACAGTCGCAAGAAAAAGTATAGAACCTATTGGAATTACTTGATTTTCAACAATACCAAACAGAGGAGTAAAGGAATTGAAGCTCAAACAATTGTGTTTCTTGTTTATATTGAATTAATCATTTAAACATTCACAGCGCAGGGTAGAGTAAGTATGTGAACCCCTAATGACTTCTCCAAAAGCTAATTGGATTCAGAAGTCAGTTTAACTGGAGTCCAATAAATTTGACATGATTGGAGGTGTTGCTTAGAGCTGCCATGCCCTAAAAAAACACAATCAACTCAGAAAAGACCTCATAAGACCTCTGATTAAGAAATGTTGACTTGCATAAAGCTGGAAAGGTTTATTGAAATATCTCTGTTAGCCTTGGTGTTCATCAGTAAGACAAATTGTCTATAAATGGAAAAAGTTAACCAGTATTGCTACACTCCTTATGAGGGGAAATCGTGCAAACATGACTGCAAAGAGCACAGTGCAGAAAGCTCAGTGAGGTTAGGAAGAGTCCTATATTGTCAGCTAAAGACTTCTCTGGAACAGTCTCTAGGTCATCCACATAAATTGTGTAGATCTGCAGTAAAATTATTTGTGTGTTGAGGTCGAGTCTATGTCTCATCTAAAACGTCTGCGAGTAAGCAGGACACATCTTCTGTTTTGTGAATCTACTTCACCCTCTGGATATATTTTTTTCCAACAATTAAGAGATCACCCTTCACAAACCGGGAACAGGATACAAAAAGATAACGAAAGCATGCAATGTTCCTAGAGACCATGTTGGAAACATAGATCGCAAGTTCAAAGTGATGGGAACGGTGGTTACACTACCTGGACGGGGAAGAAAAAGGAAGCTCTCAATGGCTGCAACCAGACTTCTGAAATGGCAGGTTGTGAAAAACCCTCAAGTAACTGCAAAAGACCTGCAGCAAGTCTTGGAGGCAGCAGACTCTGAGGTTTCAGTGAGCACAGTAAGGCACGTACTACATGCAGAAGGTCTCACCCACAGTCAAGCATGGTGGCAGCTCAGAGTGGTCTGGGTCTGCTTTGCGACCTCTGGCACAGGAAAACTGCAGCGTGTGGAAGGCAAGATTGATTCATTGAAGTATCAGAAAATCCTAGGAGAAAATGTCATGCAGCTGAAGCTTGGGCGTCATTGTAACTTCCAACAGGACAATGTTCCCAAGCATACCGCAAATTCCACCAAGGCTTGGTTACTGGTATGGGCTGGTATTATTAAAAATGTATAATGTAAATCTAGTTTTTCGGGTTGTGACTGTTATTAAAAAAAGGGTGGTTATATTGCTCACTGATTTGTTTTTAAATGTTTATTTGTACATTTTAAGTTGTTTGTTTATTGTTTTCACTTAAACAAATAAATCAACAAGTGAGATGGGAAACTTTTCGTTTTTCATTTAGATGCATAATTATTCTGCACACTAATAGTTGCCTAATAATTGTAATTTATTTTTAATTTTACATAAACTCTATTAGCATTTAAGATCTATATCTTATTGTTCAAAGTCAAAGTTGTTTATTTGTCATATGCATCAAATGACATCACATCATCCTATGCAGTGAAATTCTTGTGACATGGCTCGACACATCTACACAGTGGGCTTAAAAAGATTATATACAGTATGAAGAAATTTTAAGACAATAATAACAATAATAATAATAGCAATACACTATGTACTGAACATATTATAAATATGGCATGGAAATTTCTTTTTAAAGGTGCATTGAATTCTGCTACTCAGATGTAGAGTGGATAAAGTGACCAGAGAATGACAGGGCTCAAGAAATGATTAATCAATGTTCCGTGTTAAGCAGCCGAATGGCCTGCGGAAAGAAAATGTTTTTTAGTCTGGTAGTCCGTGATTTGATGCTCCGGTAACGTCTACCAGATGGCAGCAGTGAGAAAAGGGCACGGCCTGGATGACTGTGGTCTTTTAAGATGTTCTGTGTTTTCCTCAGGCTTTGCTTGTGGTAGATGCCTTGCACGGTGGGGAGACAACAGCCTATGATGCGCTCCGCTGACTTCATTACCCTCTAAAGGGCCTTGCGATGAGCAGCTGCCGTAACAGGCTGTAATGCAACCTGAAAGGATGCTTTCAATGGTGCACCTGTAGAAGTTTATTAAAATCCTGGCAGACATGCCAAACTTCTTGAGTCTCCTCAGGAAGTATAGGCGCTTTTGGGCAGTTTTTGTCGCCGAGCTTGTGTGACGGGACCATGTGAGGTCATCACTGATGAACACACCGAGGAACTTGAACTCTGAAACTCTCTCGACTTCAGCTCCATCGATGTGTATGGGGGCAAGACCCTCCCTCTGCCGCTTACTAAAGTCCACTATCATTTCCTTAGTCTTGCTGACGTTGAGAGCGAGGTTGTTGCTCTGGCACCAGGTAGCCAAGGCATTTACCTCCTCTCTGTATGCGGTTTCATCGTTGTTGGAGATTAGACCTAGGATGGTTGTGTCGTCAGCAAACTTTATGATGATGTTAGAACTGTGAGTGGCCACACAATCATATGTGAACC
>JACXGM010000095.1:74224-90872 GCA_016801145.1 Umbra pygmaea
AGCTTGGGAATGAGCTTAGCAGGAACAATAGTGTTGAATGCTGAGCTGTAGTCCACAAATAGCATCCTCACATATGTGTTCCCTTTTTCCAGATGGGAGAGGGCGGTGTGTGCAGTCAGTGCGATGGCATCGTCTGTAGATCTGTTGGGGCAGTATGCAAATTGTAGGGGGTCCAAGGTGTCAGGAAGGGCGGCGCAGATGTGGGTTCTGACCAGCCGCTCAAAGCACTTCATGAGGATGGAGGTCAGTGCTACTGGGCGATAGTCATTTAGGCAGGTGATGGTAGGTTTCTTTAGAACCGGGACAATGGTGGCCTGCTTGAAGCAGGAGGGAACTACAGACTGAGTTAGGGAGAGGTTGAATATGGTGGTGAATACCTCTGCTAGCTGGTCAGCGCATCCTCTTCGGACACGGCCTGGAATGCCATCTGGCCCTGGAGACTTCCGCGGGTTTACTCTTTTAAAAGCTCTCCTTACATCAGCCACATCCAGGGACAGAGTGCAGTCATCTGGGTTCTCAGCTAGCTTCTCAGGAGTGATGTTGGCCACCTCAAACCGTGCAAAGAAGGTGTTGAGCTCATCAGGGAGTGAGGCGGGGGGATGGGCATCACAGCTATTCCTCCCTTTGTACTCTGTTATCTGCCGCAGTCCACACCACATCTGCCTCGGGTCTGAGCTGTTGTAGTTGGACTCCAGTTTGTCCCTATAGCCTCTTTGCATCTCTGATGGCCTTCCGTACGTCATATCTGGCCCTCCTCAGAGCCTCCAGGTCCCCAGAGTTATAGGCCGAGGACCGTGCTGCACGGACATCACCGGTTAACCCAGGGCTTTTGGTTGGGGAAGGTCTTGACATTGACCCGTGGAACAACATCATCTATGCACTTGGTGATAAATGCTGTGACAGAGTCAGTGTATTCATCAATGTTGCCCCCAGCTGCCGTATTGAACATCTCCCAGTCTGTAGTTTCGAAGCAGTCTTGAAGCGTGATGATGGCTTGGTCACTCCATTTTTGGACTTCCCGAAAAACCATTTTTTCCTGTTTCAGACGTTGCCTGTAGGTTGGGAGGAAAAAAATTGAGATGTGATCTGACTTTCCAAAGGCAGGGCGGGGGATGGTTTTAAAGCTGTTACGGATCGTTGAATAACAATGGTCAAGAGTCTGGTCTCCTCGAGTGTGAAATGAAATGTGCTGGTAATATTTAGGCAGCATTTTTTTCATGTTTGTCCTGTTAAAGTCTCCAACAACAATATAAACAGACTTAGGGTGAGCGTCCTCCAGGCCACTTATTATGCCATATATTTCCTCTAGTGCGTGCGCCTTATCCGCCTGCGGGGGAATGTAGACTGCTGTGATTATAGCGGACGAAAACTCCTGGGGGAGATAGAAGGGGCGTATGTTTACAGTTAGTAGCTCCAGGTCCGGTGAGCAGTGTGTTGAGAACTGTAGCATCCGAGCCCCAACGGGAGTTAACCATGATGCAAACCCCTCCGCCTCTTTGTTTACCCGACTCCGAGGTTCTGTCCTGCCGGTAGATGGAAAAACCAGCTGGCGTAACAGCAGTGTCCGGGATGGTGGGATCCATCCAGGTCTCAGTGAACGCTAGCACGCAGCAGTTAGCAATGTCCCGCTGGAAGTTAATCCGAGCGTGAAGTTCATCCATTTTATTGTCCAGTGATTGAACATTTGCAAGTAAAATGCTCGGTAACGGGCATTTTACTTGCCCGTTCGTACTGCTTTATATTTGATGTCCCCTTTAACATTACTTTTGTAGCAGTACAATTACATTCATTCTAGGGCGAGTTTTCCTCTATATCCTTGTGCTAAAATTGACTGTAAATCGACATATTAAAGCTGATATATTTTTGAAAACTTCCTGGTGGCGCATGCCTCTGTCACCTTTTTCACCTCTGATGAGTTTGTACCTCTGAATACTGGAACTAAAACATTCTTTCAAATGTTAAGCTTACTGGGAAGGGCAGCTGGGCTTAATTGCAGCTATTTCTTTATTTTTGAGGAACCAATTATATGTGACAGGATCTCTGCACGTTCCTACAGTATGTATTGACATCTCTCTGGTTGACTTGCTCCTGCAGCAGAATCCGATGGTGAAGACCAAGAGGTCCTCTACAGGAAAGACTGCCCCGCCCCTGGTGCCTGAAACCAAGGTGTTTGTGGTTTGGGTGGAGCGCTACGATGACATTGGTAAACAACCTCTTCCTATTAAAACTCTGCTTCCTGTAGTACAGCTTTACATTACGAGTGCTAAGTGTCATAACTTTTGTGCTTTGACACTAGACAACTTCCCCCTGTCGGATCTCTTGGCGGAAACCGCTACAGGTTTGGAGGCAAACCCAAACCACAGCACATCCTGCAGGTAGGCTACTGAACTCCTCATCCATCCAACCAACGCCTAACTCTCAACGATATAATGGAACAGATTCAGTTTGATCAGCCCATCCAACGCTTAACACTTATCGTTATCGTGGAACAGATTCAACCAACGCCTATTTCTCTCAGGCTCATAGAGTAACATGTACAGTCAGTTTGTATAATGTAATCTAAAACATTACCAGTATGTTTTGTTTTAATAAAACGAGAAGCTGAGGTATGTCAATTATGCATTTATTAATTACTTTTTTGCAGCAATCCTACATGTAGCCCTTTAAACTAAACTCAGCAAAAAAGGAAATGTCCCTTTTTCAGGACACTATTTGAAAGATAAGTTGTAAATATCCAAATAACTTTACAGATCTTCATAGTAAAGGGTTTACACAATGTTTTCCATGATTGTTCAAAGAACCATAAACTATTAATGAACATGCACATGTGTGAAACGGTTAAGACTAACACCTCATAGACTGTGGGCAATTAATGCCACAGTTATAAAAACTTAGGACACTAAAGAGACCATAACTCTGAAAACCACCAGAAGAAAGATGCCCAGGGTCCCTGATCATTGGCATGAACCTGCCTTAAGCATGCTGCAAGAAGGCATGAGGAATGCAGATGTGACCAGGGTAATAAAATGCAATGTCTGTACTGTGAGATGCCTAAGACAGCACTACAAGGAGACTGGAGTGACAGCTGATCATCCTTGCAGTGGCAGACCACATATAACAACACCTTCACAAGATCGGAACATCTGAACATCATACCTGTGGGACAGGTCAAGGATGGCAACAACTGCCAGAGTAATGCCAGGAAAGTACAATACCTCCATCAGTGTTCAGACTGTCTGCACTAGGTGGAGAAAGGCTGGACTGAGGGCTTGTAGGACTGTTGAAAGGCAGGTCAGAATGTGAGTGTTCTGCCATGGCCAGCAAAGAGCCTGGATCCCATTGAGCACATCTGGGACCTGTTGGATCGGAGAGTGAGGGCTAGGTCCATTCCCCCCACAAATGTCTGGGAACTTCCAGGTGCCTTGTTGGAAGAGTGGGGTAACATCTCACAGCAAGAACTGGCAAATCTGGTGCAGTCCATGAGGAGGAGGTGCACTGCAGTACTAAATGCAGCTGGTGGCCACACCAGAAAGGGACTGTTACTTTTGATTTTGAGCCCCCTTTGTTCAGAGACATATTATCACATTTCTGTTAGTCGCATGTCTGTGGAACGTGTTCAGTTCATGTCTTAGTTTTATCTTTTTCTGTTCATACAAATACTTACATTTGTTCAGGTTGCTGAAAATGTAAGCAGTTGAAAGTGTGAGGATTTTTCTTTTTTTGCTGAGCTTATCTTTCCTCTGCTTCATCTCCCTGTATTTGGTCTGTCTTCCTCCCGCATCAGATCTGGCCTCCTGGAGAAAGATGTGCCCGTGATCTTCATCCACCCCCTGAGAACGGGTTTGTTCCGGGTCAGACTCCTTGGGGCCATGGGTAAATTCAGCATGGTCATTCCCCTGGTGGATGGCATGGTGGTCAGCCGCAGAGCGCTAGGTGAAAACCCATTTTCTTTGTCTTTTTCTCGACCTCTAGATTAAGTTAATCTGTTTTTACTTTTGTCTCTCTAAATTCGGCCCCGCCTAGCTAAACTGATTGGTTTAAAAAGTTGTTCGTCTGAAGTGAACACTCACAGGAACATTTTCTCTATTTTCAAATGTGCAAAATAAGTAGCATTCTGACCAGACCTTGTTTTGTTACCTAAGGTTGGGCCACTTAAGACTACCAACCCAAACCGATGAAACGTAGTATTAATACGTCAGTAAATCCTTGCAAACGATTCACTAACCAATTTTTTATTATTATCATTTTCTCCAATTTTTTCCCCTCCCAATTGTGTGTCAATTTTTTCCCCACTATCCCTGCTACGTTGCCAGTTCCGCAACCCCCCCTCGACAGATGTAGGATGGTGAAGGCTGCTCACATGGTTAATCCAAACTTATGTCAGTGATACTTATGTCAAGCCGATATTTCTTTTTGCACTGCTCATCCAACAAGGAGCCTTTATTCAGCTCATGTATGGGATGATTATGCTCACCAACTATACCTCCACGATTGAATTTACAGGCGCCCGATCTGCACACAGGGGGTTGAGAGCGACGTGGCAAAGTAGATAATGTGACATCCCAAATACTGGGCAGTGCTATTCCTATTTGCGCTGCCTCGTGCTGGAGGCCCAGGCAAACTCTGAGAAGCCATAGTCAAGCTCGAACAACCTACGATTTATTACATTTTAAAATAATTTACTGTCTGTCCAGTTTCTAACTTCCAGAAAAAGGAATCATGACTGAACTGTAATGATCTAATGGACCGACAGCTAAGCTGGTTTTCATTTTCAAATAAACTGCTAAAGTAATAATCTTGACTGGCTACAACAGCATGGTGCTTCTAGAATTGACCAAGATGAATTTTAAAATATATTGAAATATATTGCACAAATATAAAATATATTGCACATTATGCAATTTCCACAATCTGCAAGCAAGCTATTAAGTACTCTGGGTGCACTGCCAACCTGTCCACACATCATGTTTACATTGTTAAGGTTGTTACGCCCCCTAGTACACAGACACTTGATTCATATGATATGATGTGGGTGTTGTGCCATGGCATTGTTTAGCCAAACACAGAATAAATAAGACCTCATCATGAAATAATACATTTAGTCTTCTCTTTCGCCTTTTTATATTTACAAAAATATACTACGTATATATGTACCTAGATGGCGCCATGTGCCTAGATTAGCTACATGACCCCATGTACATTTGTGCTCATCGGCTTGAAGCATCGGGCCTTTTTCACAAGTACAAGTACCAGTTCTTAAGCCCAGTACCGGTCCCGATACCAAGTACTGGTATTGGTCTGTCTCTAGCTGTAACTCTTCATATGTAAGTATGTAGCTATTTAATGGACAAATGCAGAGTACAACAATTGTGTTAAAATACATATTTTTTAAGATTTAAATGTGGCTTAACTTTTGGTTTGGTTCGGGTGGTAATCATTTTCACTGTAGTATTGCATATTGCATACTTCGTTCCATTGAGATTTATTTATTGAATGAATTGAAATCTGCCAAACGCTGACAGGTGTTGGTTGTGTCCTGCCTCTGGGCTACTACGAACCACATGTATTATTTAGTTCCACTGTCATGTTTGGTTCATTGTGTCATTTTCTAATTGCCTATTCCTACCAGGGTTTCTGGTGCGCCAGACGGTCATCAATGTGTGCCGGCGGAAGCGACTGGAGAGCGAGACCTACAGCCCGCCGCACGTACGCCGCAAGCAGAAGATCGCTGACATTGTGCACCGGTACCGCAACAAGCAGCTAGAACCTGAGTTCTATACCTCACTTTTCCGAGAAGTGGGAGAGGGGAAGCGTATTCACCTTTGACCCCAACCAGTCCTCCAGTAACAACACTGGCGCATACACACACACAGACTAAAACCTGCTTCTATCCTAAACGTAGACACACACATAAAAACACAGACTCAGATTCTCTATATTTATACGGTTCTATTTTGTTATTTATATCAAACACATTGCTGCCATTAACAATCGAGCAATGTGTCAAAAAAAGAGGTACGTTGGCGATGCACATGTTTCTGAGCCTTGTAATGTTTGAGCAATTGGCATTGAACAGTTAGTGTACATTAACTTACTGCATATCCTTATAAATCTATGCTTACAGGCATCCATTTCTGGTGATTTATAATTGCAATAGAATAGTCTAATTTTTGGCCATTAACATTGTGGCCTTTAAACCCAGCATTTTAGAGTTTCTGATGTTAATGTAGATGTACCTTAAATGGAGGTGGAACAGGCTGCTTATAAAGATTTACATTTGACATGTATAACAGCTACTGTAGGGGGAAGGACTTCGGCATTTGAACAGAATTTATCTTGATACCCTGCAAAGGCTTTGGAGCAAGATTTGTTAAATTGCAGTGGAATCATTCAATTTTACATGATGGATCCATATTACTTTTAAAAGTGGTTTGTTTTTACAAACTTGAATAACTGTTTAACAGTCTAAATGGTTATGGTTTGGTTGTTTTTATAGACACAAGGGGAAGGATAGAATGGAGTGTGTTGCTGGAAAAGTAGTGGGTCAGATTTATACCCATGCTTCAGTGGTACATGTGCAATGGAGACCCATCTTAGACTGCTTGACCCCCCTGGTTACAGACTGTATTAGCCAACAGTTTAAAATATTCCTGACTTGTTCACAAAGTATACAAAATCTTCTGTATGCTTTGAAGAGATTATTTTTGCTACTTATTTTTTCTGTTTGTGACAATGCAGGGAAGCGTACAGCAAATAAGAAACAGCCTTTTCCAATAACGAGCAGATTAGAAGATTTGCATCCTTACAGATGAAGTGTGTATGTCCTAAGTCTTCCCTTACTTTAATGGGGAATTACAAAATTCTGTCATTTGTCTAGTTTCCTAAATAGCTTGAAGTCATTTTTACTACCTCTCTCATCAGGCATCTCTCCCATTTAGTAAGAACAGGGTTGAGCTAGCATGGATCCTATCTCAATTAGTCATGTAGCTAGCATGGGTGCTATCTCAATTAGTCATGTGACTCTGAACTTTTTTAAATACATATTTGCATGAAAAACAATATATACAATACAATCATAGAGAGAAACTCAAAATACCAACATGTAAGAAATACTGTACTTTATTAATGTGCCAATGAACCAACCAAAATCATTTATTGATAAAATTAAAAATGTCCTCCAAATCAAGGTTTCACAATCAATGGCACCCTTAAAGATTATTGTAAATAACATCTACCAAAATTAAACTAGAAATTAAATTCCATTTATTTAGGTTAATCTAAGTCGTAAGGAACTATATTGAGCCAGTACATCACTTCCTGTTCTACTAGGGTATAAAAATGAGGTAACACACAATGCAATATCCCTATTTCATCCAACACCATGAAGAAAGCCATATAATTGGCTGTTCAAAAGAGATGTTTGTAGACCTTCATAAATCTTGTAATGGCTACAAGAAGATCAACAAACGATTATATATATATTGCTGAGCATTGTCAGGGCAATTATAAAAAACATTCAAAAGATATGGAACAGTTGAAAACCTCACGGGTAGAGGATGCATATGCATCTTGCCCCCCAGGATAGGGAGGAGGATGGTGAGAGAAGCAACAAAGTCCCCAATAATAATTGTGAATGAATTGCAGGTCTTGGTGGCGTTTTGGGGTCACCAGTTTTTAAAAATCACCATTAGACCCAGCTTCCACAACCACAGCCTCTTTGGAAGGGTTGCCAGAAGAAAATACTTTCTGACCCCAAGACACAGGCGCAAGCACTTGGAGTTTGCCAAACATAATTTAAATTATGACTGGAAGAACATTTTACGTTTTGGTCAGATACAGCATTGGCATGAGAGGCATACAAGGAGATGCACCTCATTCCCACGGTGAAATATATCAGTGAGGTTTTGGGGCTGTTTTAATTCCAGAGATTCAGAGGCACTGGCCAAGATAGATGGCATAATGAATTCCATCAATTATCGGGAAATTAATGTTCTGCCATGGCCAGGGGTGCCAGTAATTTTGGAGCCTACTGTACATTTGATGGTAAATGTCAGCGGCATGTTTTAGAGCTGACCTTTCCTGAAATCTAAGCCAAAAAGAGGGCATGTTGAAATTGTCAAAGGAAGCAGACCCCTAGCTTCACCCTTCAGTAGTTTCTTACTGAACCATACAATCCCTCTATCAATTATAAATTCCCAGTCAGTGGAGGATATTACCGGTAGATGGGAAATTGGGCTTCCACAGTTTTACATTTTTTCAGGGTGAAAGAATTGTTTTTTCATTGAAATATGCATTATTTCACAAAGTTCTATCGAGTGCATTAGTTTGGACAGAGTCACATAACCAGTTGATATAGCACTCCCGCTAGCTCGACCATGCTCTCCCTAAATGAGAGAGCGGGCTGATGAGAGTCAACTAATCATCTCAAGAATATAGGCACATAGACATCAGGTTTATCATTGTTCCCCTTTAAAAAATAGAGTTGAACATTACAGCAATATTATTAGACATTGATCAGATTAGTCTATCAATCAGTGAAACTATCCAAAGGTTAATTGGAATTGAAGCAGATACATTTAAAGGAGTACGTCACCCTTTAACAATCCATACAAAAATGTTAGGAAACAAATCCTTGGTGGGGGTGTTTTTAAAATGCATACCCAAATTCACATAGTCCACTACCCTGGAGGCTAGTCCACTACCCTGGAAGCTAGTCCACTACCCTGAAAGCTAGTCCACTATCCTGGAAGCTAGTCCACTAGCCGAGAAAGCAAAGGGGAGCTGTGTCCATCGCGGATGCATTTGGTTTCGTGCAGGAAGTATCCTAATTTGGGAGCAGATGACGGTCTATGCCCATTAATAATCCACGTGCACTCTGTGGTAGTGAGCAATCTGTAATATTAGCCGACTGCTAACCAAGATATCATACAGTAGATATTGTTCTAATAATAAAATACACCAGTATTTTCCACCTCAGACCCATTTTTGACATGGGCCATAATGCTTTATTTGGCATCATGCTGGGCAGATCCATGTGAAGTGTTTCTCCTGTTATTGCATAGGGTTGTTATACTGTATGCTAAGACAGGGAGGGCATTATAAATTAGTTTAACACGATATTTCTGACACCATTCACTTAACTCTGACATCTTGTGTGAATGATGTGTGTTGACATAAAGATTGGTCATTTTAAAAAGTACACTGCATGTTTGTCTACTTTTTATAGCCCTCACATGGTCAGTCACAATTTGCCACCCTGCGCCTCAATGCTGAGTTATGCAGTTTCATCAGTCATGGGGAGAAATGTTTACTGTTACCTTTGTTTTCATTGAAATTTGGTGGAGTTATTACTGTCAACTTGAAATCAACAAAAACATGTCACCTTTTCCTTAGATTTTGGTTAAAACTTAAAAAAATAGTTTGTTAAAAATAAAACAATATGTATACTTGTTTTTATGTAGCGGAGTGTTTTCTCAATTCCCAATTATATGTTACGGCATATTTGTCCAGGTATCACTCTTCTTTAAGTCAGTGGTTCTCAAACCTCTCCTGGGGACCCCCAGCCAGGCCTATGTATTACAGTATCTCAGAGCTAGTGCACCTGAATCAACTTGTCAGCTAATTATCAAGCCCTTACCTGCTTGACTCAGGTGAACTAGTTCAGGGCTACAACAACTCTGAGATGGCCAGGGTCTCTAGGACAGGATGGAGGACCAATGCTTTAAATTCTCCTCCTTGGTTACTGAGAACAAATGTTAGCCTCTTTTGAATGTGAAATTATCTCAAGACTATTTTTGCTTCCTCTAAAACAAAGGGTTATGCAAAATGCACTTTGTTTTGATGGCAAAGTTTACTGATGATCTAGTTTCAAAAGCAGAGGTGGAGTTACATATTATTCGGTATCAGATAATATGAATTACCTGACTTATTATCTTTAAATTAAAAGTTATTCCAGGTATTCAATCATGTTTACTGATTTGTTTACTTAATGCACTTCCAACAACTATGAAGTCAACCCTTTACTGTCTGCCTGTAATAGTATTACTGTATTTATGGCAATGATTACAGGTGACCACCAAAACCTATAACTTTACTTTTTGTCTGGAAAGTCCTAATGCACTGAGATTTTATAATGACTTTTTTTAATACAAATATTTATTTACTTTTTCCTCCACTATACAGTTTGGATATAAGGAAGAAATTGATGTTATGAAATGTGATTGATGAAAATCATGTCATTCAATTTTATTCTAAATAAACTGTATAATGGGTTACTTTTTTATGGTTATATGATTTTATGTTCCTTTTGATGGAAACCATGTATGAAATAGTAAATATTAAATCCAATCAATTGCCTACAATCAAAAATACATCTTCATCTAAATTACTTATAATGTTTGGTTATATTTAAAAACCTGTATAGAAAGCAAGAATTATATGTAAATACAGTATAAAGAAAGTGTAAGGTATATATAAATGGTCTGTTGCATAACTCATTTTAAGCAGCAATGTGTTGATGTTATGTATACAATTATGTATAGGAGAGTCAAAGTGGACAATGAATGTAATCTGCATTGATTGAAAGTTTTAATGATATTTTAATTTCATTTTGATTCCCATCTTTTGTTGTTTGAGGAATAAAATAAAATCACTAATGTTCATCAACCACTGCACTGTTACTTGTTAGTTTATTTCTAAACTAAGGTTTGAGTGTGCTGTTGTTTTACACCACTAGAGGTCCTCTTGCTCTCACGTTTTTTAAATGGAACTATATTTTTTAGTTAGACTAGAGCACTTGAGTCCATTTATGGTAACAAATTTTTTCCAACACAGTACAATGTACCTTATCTTTTCAAGAGCTGACTTAATTTGTCACCTTATGTACAACTTTTTTCCATATGCATTCTAAAGTAATTAAGTAGAAATATAAAAACAGTTTGTATTATGTTATTGACTTGTCCTTTACATACTAAAACTTCACCTCAAACTTTTATCTGATAGAGAATGTTAACACTGTAAATATGATAAAAACATGCTCACTCTGATATATTATGCCCACAACATTTTGAGGTCCAAAAAGTATAAAACACCATTCATCGTTGGGGGAATGTCCAGACCATTCCAACACAAAATAGGATTTTAATATAATTATAAAAAAGACACTGATTGAAATGCATTTTATTTGTATTGTACCTATAGTTCATATTTTCAATTCTGGAAAGACCTGGGTAGATGGAGGCTTAGATTATCGTTAGAACCTTCATAAACAGTAAGTTATCGAAGATCTGACTTTTAGAACAGAATGTTGTTAACTACACTGAAGAAAAATATAAACATGGAAAAAAGTTTTGTGGCCCAGTACAGTTGAAACCAGGATTCAATGTTGAAAAAGAGAGCTGTGTCTGCAGGTTTTTACTCTTAAACTTGGTTGATTGGGTCACTAATTGGTTAGGATTTCCTCTCACAGGGTTGTCTATGTCTTAATTGGGCACAAATCTAAAGGAAAATCTCCAAGTCACTATACATTATACTCAAATCTGGCCCTCTAAGTCTGTTTTGCTCCATTTTTTATTACAATCCTCTTACCTTGGACTTATTAAAACCTGGTACACAAGGTGAGTGTGGTTATTGATGAGATAAAACAGAAAACCAGCAGTCTCTGGACCTTGTAGTGTAAGATTTGAATTCCCCTGCACTAGGCCAGATGTGGACTTGGTTTGACCTCTGTGCTCTAGAACAATGCTGAAGGCTGATCATGGTAGAAAAACAACATTAGATTTTCTGGTGGACATTCCTGCAATCTGTGTGACAATATGTTCCCTCAAAATAGTAGACATCTGTGACATTTTGTTATGTGAATGCACATTTTAAAGTGGCGTTGATAATAATCAATCATGCTGTTTAATCAAAATCCTGATATGCCACACCTGTCAGGTGGATGAATGAGCTTTGCGAATGAGAAATTGTAAACAAATGTGTCCACAACATTTGAGAAAAATAGCTAATATTTTTATTTCAGATCATGAAACATGGGGCCAACACCTAACATGTTGCGTATATCTTTGTTTTGTATTTTTCATTTATCTGTCTGAGAACACAATTATTTCACAGTAAATTTACAAACAAGCAGGGATAGGATGGAAAATGTTTCAAAACCGGAGATACTTGAAGCATGTAAACTGCAGTATAGTGGTAGTGCTTTTGAAATACATTTTATGGTGAAGAGTTACGTTTCGTAATTGGTGGGCAGGGTCTGTAATATTTTAGTCATTTTCATTATTGTTTAGTTTTATTATTGATATTTTATTGGTTGCATTAGAAAAAAACGCTTCAATATTTGCAGCCATGGAGGAAATGTATAATTACTAGCCCTCGTCTGTATTGTGGAATATACCTACCCAGGCTAGATTAAGTTCATTTGAATGGAGAAGGCTGGCTTTTTTTCCATCCTTGTGAATACACACGTGTTCACAAAACGTAGCCTACGTTTGCGAATGTTCTTTTTGCGAAGCGTTTTGAGAAATGTATGCTGCATCGATCGTAGGAAAAGTGCACCGTGATAATTATTTTATTAACCGTAAACCTACATCGTTATGGTAACTTACACTGTAGCCTTCTATACAGTGCTGCACTTCTGAAAGCGTCCATTGACACGTAATTCTTGCACTGATCAGACCCAAGTATGAAATACAAGCGCTTTCAGACTGCCCTCTACGAATCTGCGGAACGGGTGCTTACATCGTCATCTTCACTAGGTCTGTCTTCTGAAAACTTCTGTTTCAACACAACTAAACCAACTTCCGAACATTGTTATGACATCTCCTTTGATAACACATATTTTAATATGTAAATTATCATCGGACCTTTAAAAAAAATCAGGATTCATACATCGAACTGTTGTCATGCGTAAGTTATTGCAACTTCTCAGTGATTTATAGAAGCAATACAAAGTCGGAAGACGCGCGTGTTTTTGTTTTCTTACTTTTGGTGACGTTTATTTAAAGCCTGTGACGCATTGCGCATCGTTGTCTTGGGGTTTGCAGATACCGTGTTGCAAAATGGACCTAAACTGCAACTAACTCGGGATACTTTTGCATTGACCCGTGTATAAACAATAATTGATCGAGTTGTCTTCCTACTGGTTGGATAAATATCAATTATGGAAGAAGACGGACAACATGAGAACGGCTGTGTCCACAGCACCAAAGATTCGGACCGCCAGCAACGCTTGCGGCTCTGTGTTTTAAATGAAATTTTGAACACAGAGAGGGATTACGTTCGGGTATTGCTTTTTCTTCAGTCGGTAAGTTTTTAAAACTGTTTTTTACCTAAATGAACCTGTTGGCATGCATATTTACCCAACACATGGCAATTATACTTTTCGGTTATTGAATTATTCTATCACAAATTGCTTGTCATTGCCAACTTGTTACAACTGCCGAGTGTATTTATCAGTCAAGATCCTCTTTTTGGTTTTAAATGGTAGAACTAACCTTATGTTTATTGCAACAATGTTAGAACGCAGTCGAAAATATAGATAGCCTACTCTATTTACGTGTTTTAGGGAAACGAGAACTTAACATGCATGACGTAGCCTAACATTTCCCTATAAACAGTGTTAATGTCTTTCAGATTCAGATTTTATTTATCCGCCTGTTCCACTTGAAAGGAAAGCTCCAATCTGATAAATTTCCAGCATGCTTCGAAACCGTGTATGCATAGTTCGCAATTCCATGGAAATAGCCTAGCGTGATTCGCCCATTCAAGAAAGCAACTAGGTCCATGTATATTCATTTTTAATTCCGAGTTAATTAATGGGTTCTTAATCGTAGGCTAAGTGTTAGGTAACACGTTTTATAAAATCCCATCTGAATAATGAATGGGCTCATATTTCAGGCGTCACCCGCGGGCGCACCACTGTACCAGAAGCTCTAGTCTAGACCCAGCTGCAGGTGGCAATTTAATTTGTCACCTCTCCTTGTCGTACCGCTTTGTTTTCAGTGTCCGTCTTGTTCCGTAATCTGCGCGGTCACCTCTACTACATGTAATGAATAATGATATCCTTCCCTTAGCCATGACCAATACACATGAAACAACAAAACTGTCAGGTCACGTGAAGCATAAAAAGGTAACTGATGTTACGTCATTGATAAGCCAACAAGGGCTAGGTAGAATTTCTACTGAATCCAAACATTTCTACACACCTGAAGAGGCCTGTCAATTAATAAATATGCGCTTTAGGCTGGAATTAACTCAACAGTCTACATGATTCCCAATTAAGGTATTCATATAGAAAAAAATGAAAATTTAAAATATCTCATCTTGCCTCTCACCAAGGCTGCTACTCTCACCAAGGCTGCTATTACATCTCTTAATATAACCCATGCTTGCTGTAGGGAAAGTGGGGCTTGGGTTGGTAGCCCAAAAGCATGTGTCTGTGCCTAAATTGTCTCTTGCATGCCACCCAAATACAATTGATGTAATGGCTTCAGAATGGACCAAGACTGAGTCCATGGGATTTCAGTAACGATATCTCCAGTGTAACTGAAACCAGAGCCAATAGTTGATCACTGATAACCCTGGTGGCCAGTTGTGGTGAGACTAGAAAAGCAATCTGATACCACTTCCAGCCCCACAACTTTCCCTCAGCTAGAGACACTTGTGATCTTCTTTTAACTGATGCTGGTTTTAAGAGAGACAGGGGTGAAATGAAGGTGGAATGGAAGAGTAGACCCCTTCCACAGCTCCCTTTGTTTCCACACAAACACAACGTAGATAAAGTGACAGTAGAGATGTTTATTTAGCCTTTTCCGTCTGTAAACCACATCAGCCATCTCCTGGATATAACAGGTGCCAGGGAGCATAACCGAGATGACAGGATATGATAGGATTCACTGTCAGTCTTTAAGCCACTGTGTTTTATTATTATATATTTGTTTTGTGAGACCTGATGCTTAGTGTTTGAACCGCACAGATTTGCAGTGTTAACTGGAGTCCTTTGATGTTTGTGAAAGGTTTTCGGCTTATTTGCTTTGATTAGTACCCGAGGCTGAGCAATAGGAGTGCAACACTATTGTATTCAGCTTGAGTTAAAGTTAGATTAAAAGGTTCAGTGACTAATACAGTGGCTCCCAGCCTTTCTGTGTTACTGTACTACTAACTGCATTTTGAATACTTCTTAAGTGCCTCCTGTTAATTAGACCTGTAAGCCTATGGTGTCATGAGTCTTCCCAAGTACCCCCTGTTGATTGACCAAGTACTCTCAAATCAAGGGCTCTTGAACCCCTAGTTGGTAACCACTGGTTTAGTGTGTACATGTGGAAAAGTTGGACCTGGTTCATTGATGAATTTGTTAACACATAACACACACGCTAAATCCCATTTGAGTATGTGTGTGCACTTGTGTGCGCCTGCCCTAGTCCCTTCCTATGCCAGTGAGTACATGTCCTAGGATACCACTGTGGTTTCCATTTTAAAGGTAAATCTTTCATCTATTTCCCCTTGCTGGTCAGCTGGTATTGACTCCTGTGGGCAGGCCAGCTGTGTTGGGGCCAATGACAAAACTTCCTGAGCAAACAGGATGACACAAATGTCTGCTCTGTACCCAGGAAGATGCAGGCAGTCCAGGGCTTCCTCTATGTTCATCCACTACCTTGCTGGTTTCTCTCTTTCCACACTGGGATATACCAGCATCAGGTTTCTCTGTCCGGTTGTCTCCTACTATAAATAGATCAGTTTATACCTCCAGTTCTGTCCAGTGGGCCGGCTTTAACTCTGTGTAACCCCAAATACAGGGCTGTAACTAACACACCAGACTGTACCCAGGGAATAACGCCCTGTTGTGTCTTTATAGAAGGGCTGGAATAAAAACTTTGGGAAGTCTGGTTCTGTTCACCAATGCAGTCTGCCCCAATGAGGTTGTTTTCGGCCATTTAAAGCAACTTCAAAACTGTAAAGGCCGTGGCTAACCAATAACGTGCTAAGCACTCCATGTCTCAGGGTTTGACAAGAGAAACACAATGAGCACCAAAGTGTGAAGGTCGTTGAGCACGTAGCCTTTTGGTATGAAATTTAAAACTGTCTTCTGGAAGAATTTGCTTTGTAATTCCATTACCTAAAACCCATGTTCGATATCTTCTCTACCTTATGAGTAAGCTGGATAATAACATTTATTTGCAGTGAGGCTAGACTTCACAAATAGTGTTTTTCAGCTCAACTGCTGTTTTTTTATGTTTTTTTGTCATCCAGTGTAAAGATTGAACAGGACAGCTCCTCTCTCTTTCGCAAACACATCTGTACTTTTACATTGTTTGTATTTTTTTGTATGTGTATTGTCTTTACTTCATTATACATTACTACTTTGTTTATCCACTCAGATGTTTATGAAAAGCACATCCATGTACAGTACAATCAAATAAAGTACATTACAGTACAATACCCAGTAACGTTCATATCAGTACTGTAGTACATTGTACTTACTGTAGTACATTGTACTAAGTAGGGCTGCAGCTATCGATTATTTTAGTATTCGAGTATTCTATCAATCATTCCATCGATTAATCGAGTAATCGGCTAAGAAATACTTAGTTTTACTGAAGGGCAATAATGTACAATACTTTGGTTTAATTTTCTAAAAAAACAACATTTG
>JACXGM010000096.1:0-21490 GCA_016801145.1 Umbra pygmaea
TGTCAGGTTGTTATAGTTTGAGTTATGTTTTGTGTATTCAATATTTGAAGTGAGATTTGTGTTGTACGGCTCAAAATAGATTTTTTGATGTTAACATCACCATTGTGGAGCCAGTGAAAATGGGTGCTCCCTTAATGCAGTAAAAAACTGGTTTGGGAAACAGTGTCCTTTTAGTTCATAAAAACCAGTATGTGTGTGTCTAGCAGTGTGTGTGTGTGTGTGTATGTGTGTGTGTGGCATGTGTCAGTCTGTGTGTGTGTGTGTGTGTGGGATGTGAGTGTCGGTCTCTGTGAGTTCCATGGTTGGATGCCACAGGGATGCACTACTGGAATTTTTCCATCAGCTCATATGTAGGTTTGACTGAAGCTTCCCTCAGGGACGGCGCCTCAGGCTTTCTCAGGCTCTCACCATGAGCCAGACAGACCAGCGGACACTCCAGTCACTACTTATACATGTAGATCCTTTTATTCAACACTCAAACATTCAACGCTAATACCTCAGGCCCTGAGGTCATATTCATATTTACCACTGGCAGGCACAGACGGAACACTATTGAATGATCAGGGTTTTGTCGGCTACATTGTCAATGTAAATCACAGTTACTAAATAGCTGTCAAGACAAAATAAAAGTTAATTTCTCATAATACTTCAGAGGATGGAAAAAGGTTATTTGGTGTCTTAGGAGTGATCAATGATTTTGCATCAGACTCGCTCAGGTGAAATATAAATACACTGATCAAAAATATAAATGCAAAACTTTAGTTTTTGCCCAATTTATCAATATTGTTCACAAATCTGTCTACATCTGTGTTAGTGAGAACTTCTCCTTTGCAGAGATAATCCATCCACCTCAGTGATGTGGCATATCAAGATGCTGAGTAGATAGCATGATTATTGCATAGGTGTGCCTTAGGCTGGCCTCAATAAAAGGCCACTCTAAAATGTGCAGTTTCATCACACAGCACAATGCCACAGATGTCGCAGGATTTGAGGGAGCAAAACTGACAACTCCCACGAAGTCTTAGATCTTTAAGATCATGATAAATGGGGGCAAAAATCATAAGTGTTGCGTTTACATTTTTGTTCAATAGGTTTCTTTTCAATGCTGAATTATATGTAATTAAGAAATGCACACCTGATGAGGCAAGGTGCTGGCTTGTAGATTGCAACACATTTTAGAAAGATAATGATTGCATCAGAGCATGTAAAATGTCAAGCTATTTCATTTATTTGCTAAAAATATATATTTAAACATTAAAAGTAATCCGAGAAGTGTGAATGTAATTTTAAGTTTTAATCACCATTTTGTGCATTTTGACATTTTGCTCCCTAACCCATTAAAGAATACCCAGAAATAAAGCATTTATAAAGGCAAAGACAGACACATGGACATAATGATAGACAGACAGACATACCGACAGATGGACAGATGGCTGGCTGGACAGCTAGTCTGCTACGTACACAGCAAAATGTCCAGTGTTAAACCAACACCCTAAGTGTTGGACCAACACCCTAACTTTGGACTTTTTGCTGTGTAGGCAGAAAGACCATTGTTGGTTTTACCATTGGCACATCCTTTGAGGCGAGCTCCCCTGACCGGCGCCCTCTGCAGGTCAGCCTTGACTCGAGCCTTCAGTCCTCCCGTCTCCTTCTGCATGGACTGGAGTGCGTCACTCACAGAGTTCACCACCTTCACCATGTTGATTTGGCTCTCGGAAAGCAGCTGTAATAGACGAAAGATCGACCTTTACTTCACCACACGTCATCACGGCATGCACAAGCATAGACTCTGGAGCAGTTCATCAACCGGAGCCTGGAGTAGGCTTTTCAGACTAGGGTCGCAAAGAAGGATCACATGGTGAATGAGAAAATAAATAAAGAATACAACACTTCTCCCTTCAGAACACTGTACCTATGCAACAAGTCTGTTACTAAAGCCAGGGGTGTATAAAGGACCTGAGGTACCACAGTCCAGCTAGCTTTCAGATTCCCTTATCCTGCTCTTCTTGTCACTGTTAGGGTGTAGATTGCCAACACTCTGAAGCAGTAGAACAGACCAATGTACCTCAGATCTAAACCCAGGTCCCCAGCATGCTGCCCGTTGATGGGCTCAGAGGAAAATGCCCGAGCCCATTGAAGTGATAAATGGGCATGCCAGGAAGAAATAGAACAACAAACCTGTCTGTTTTTTGTTTCTACCTTATAGCTTAGTAACTGCATGCTGCAGGGCTCTTCACAGATAGTCAACGTTTAGGGGACATACGCATGTGTGCAGGCATGCAGAGACAAACACATCCGTCACACATTCCGTCGATGTTCAACCCTGAGACCTAATCCTCACCGTGATATCCATTTAAACCCTAATCCTGAACTCACTGTAATCTTTAAAGAACACTCCAGAACTCTAAACATACCGAAATCATTGTGCCCGTCATGTTCTCGACATGACAGAGACTAACAGGGTCGGACTGGGACTGAGAAACGCAGACTGGCCCATGATCCGTGTACAGTTCCCAAATACTAATCATCACACCACGCACTATATGATACTAAACTTTGATGCAGTGATATCATTAGCTGCTAACAAAATTAGATCGAATAATACAGTATTTAAATCGGAACTACATATGTAATATTCCATTCATTTGTCCTGTCTGCCAGAATATTACTTACAGTAGATTATGTTTTTACTGAACACAGGAATAATACAGGGACAATATAACCAATACAAATAATTATTCGGTCCATAACATGCATTGGTTCCTAGTTAGATGTGAAATTTCAATTTTGCTACTCTACTTTTGTCTGTATTTTGTATTCTAAAAGTTGATATTTTAACCAATCCAATATGCTAATTCCTAAAGATTACTATTGTTTATTTATTTGGGATGGTGCACATTAATGAAAAATCTTACACTTCTGTACAGATTGTAAATGAGCCAGATTATTGCATAGATGCTAATTTCCATCTGTAGTCCCAAACCTAACCTGCATGTTTTTTCAATGGTGGAGGAAACCGGAGCACCCGGAGAAAACCCACACAGACACGGGGAGAACATGCAAATCCACACAGAAAGGGTTTGAACCCAGAACCTTCTTGCTGTGAGGCCACAGTGCTATCCACTAGGCCACCATGCCCCCCTAATCTTTTTGTAGTTTTTGAGAAAATTACATTGTGCAGGTTTCAAAGTGCTTTATAATTCGAGCTAAACCAACAGAATAACTTTCACAATATAAAAAATCCCCAAAAATGATTTACCGCTCTGGAAAAAATCAAGAGTCCACAGCATTTTTTTCTTTAAACCCTTTTGAAAACATCTGTACTGTGACCCAGAAGCAAATTAATGGTCATAAGCCATCAAACAAAGCCGAGCTGCTTGAGTATTTGTGCCAGGAGTGGCATAAAGTCACCCAAAATGAAAGTGAAAGACTGGTGGGAAGCATCCACGCGAACCGACTGTAAAACAACTGCACCTTTTCACTCCGCTCCAACTACATTTAATTCACAGATATCGACTAATCACGTTCTGTTAAATTAAAAATACTCTTTTGATGCCAGCATGCACAAACACTCCCACAAGAGAGACACTTAGGGCTAATTTCCAGGAAATGTGGCTGCAATTATATACTGTAGGTATGTCTAGGAGTAGGTATATCTAAAATTTGGTTAACATAAATTTTCCAAATTTCACTACGACAATTTTTACATTGTTATTTTACTACATTTTTTTACAGCTAGATTCATTTGACTGCCTGATCTTGATTTGGCCCGTCCCTGAATCGAGTTGATTGGAGAATAAAACTTATGGAGTGAGTTTGACAATAATACAGATTGCATTCTTCCATTGAATATGTAGCTAAATAAGAATAGTTAGAGTGAGATTGTTTTTCTATAATGGCTAGTGCATAAAAAGAAAGAAGAAACCCGAAGAAAGAACAATTTCAGATTTGATAGTGTTAATATATGGTAAAATACAACCATACATGTATGAGATGGAATAAAGCAAGGAAGAAATATGGCAATGGCAGAAGCTGGCTGAACTCAGTGGCTGCAGGTGATGGATCAACCCAGGGAGTGGAAACAGCCCAGCAATGGCAACAGAAACAGAAAGTATTTTGTCATAACAAGTGGGACAGTGCTCAATTTTTGCTTTTAACCATTTCCAGCCAAGGTGATGATCACTTCAGTATGTTTGTTAGATCATTCAAGTTTCATATGAATCGATGTGTATGGAAAGATTCAGTATCCCAAAACATTTACTGGACATACCAAAGCTAAGAAGCAGAGGTAAAAATGCTGGTTAGCATGATCTAGGGTGTAATGTTTGTGTATATGCATGGATGAATGTGATATAAAAAAGATATGGTTGTCATAACATTGCTCAGTCCGTATGAATTGTCGCTAGGTAGGTGTTGCAACTCCTGATCGATTTTGGAGGATTCAGTCACCTGTTGTAGGACAAGGTGAGTGGCTAACTATATAAGAGGCTTCTTGCCGTATTTGTCAGAGATGCTTGATAAGGCACTAAAAAGCTAGCTAGCTAGCAAATATCTTGTGTTGATGCATATTTTGTGATAATTTCAATGTAATTTCCAAAAATGTTTGGTGATTATTGTTCAATCTGTACCTACTGAAACAAAATAGGGCATATAGCTCCCGGTCAATGTTGTGAGCCGGTACAAATGTTACTATCTACAGTGAATAGTTAACTAGGCCACAGGCTTATCCTAAATTCAATGTCACTTAAAGCAACTCGCTAGGGGGCGGGCAATAAATTGTGTTTGAATTCTAGACTGTTACAGAAGTGAACAAAATGTACTCTTGGTTGTTGCTGGATGCATTGGCAGGCACACCATTTTATAATACATTAATCATTTATGGTAATGCTTGTAAATGCTATTATAACAAACTGTGATTTACGCTGGAACCCTCCTTTAATAATCTTATGTTATGCCTAAATGATGACCCTAACTATTAATCGAACCTGTGATGTCTGACCCCTAACAGTAACCCCGATTCTAACACTATGCCCAGTTGTAAATGTTTCCCTAAGGAATGAGCAGAAAATAAATGATTTCCTAGTGGGACCTGGTACCTATTATTCAGGTTTTTGTACTGTATATTTGTACAGGGACCTCAGGTCCCCACATGTACACATAAAAATGTACACACACACACATGCACCTGGCACTGAATAAAAGCCACTAATGTGGCTTTAGAGTCCAGTGATCTGTCCATGGTGTCAGCTATAGCCAGGTGTGTTAATAGCATTAGAGATAGCCCAAAGCCCTTTACTGACCTCAATAACTACAACACACACAGGCCAGGCCTGCAATCAAGATACACACAGGCACACTGGCACCCAGGACATGGCCCATTTTACAGCAGGGAGGAAACACTAGAATGGCTGTGGTGACGTTACACACAGTGTGTCTGCATCTGTTTGTGTGCACGTGTGTGTATGATTAATTTGAAGGGGTGAATGAGTTGTTATTAATTTGGTTCTGTGTAAGAGAGTGACAAGGAATATAAGAGTGAGAGAAACAATGGTTAAGAGAGGGACTGGGTTAGGGGGCGGTGTTAGAGTGGAAGTGGGCAGAGAGAGCGGTGGTTAGGGGTGGGGTTACAGTGGGAGGGAGTAGAGAGAGTGGTGGTTAGGGGGTGGGGTTACAGTGGGAGGGAGTAGAGAGAACGGTGGTTAGGGGGTGGGATTACAGTGGGAGGGAGAAGAGAGAGTGGTGGTTAGGGGGTGGGGTTACAGTGGGAGGGAGTAGAGAGAGTGGTGGTTAGGGGGTGGGGTTACAGTGGGAGGGAGTAGAGAGAATGGTGGTTAGGGGGCAGGGATACAGTGGGAGGGAGTAGAAAGAGTGGGGGTCATGGGGTGTGGTTAGAGTGGGAGTGGCTAGAGAGAGTGAAGGTAAGGGGGTGTGGTAAGAGTGAGAAGGGGCAGAGATAGCGGGGGCTACAGTGGGACAGGAAAGAGAGTACACAGCTCCACAAAGGTCTAGATCAAGGGTCTCCAACCCTGTTCACTTCAACCTCAATTTAGCACACCTGATTCTACTAATTCGCTGGATGAGGAGCTGAATGAGGCTACATTATTTGAAGTTGAAGTGAAAACCTACAGGATGGTAGCTCTCCAGGACATGGAGGGTAGGATCTAACATGAGTGCTACGACATAAGGTTATATGTCTCTGTCCCGACTAATATGCTAGATAGAACTTTGTGAAATAATGAGTATTTGTGTTCTTTTAGCCCGAAATAACCAAACATGTGAAACCTGATTAATTTTTATATACAACATATACACTCACCAGACACTTCATTAGGTACATATTGTTAGTACCGCGTTGGACCTCCATTTGCCTTCACAACTGCCTTAATTATTCATGGCTGGAAATATTCCTCAAAGATTTTGGTCCATATTGACATAATTGCATAATGCAGTTGCTGCAGATTTGTTGGTAGCACAGCCATAACGGAAATATCCCATTGTACCACATCCCAAATGTACTCGATTTTATTGATATATGGTGACTGTGGAGGCTATTTGAGTACAGTGAATTCATTGTCAAGTTTGAGAAACCAGTTTAAGAGGATGTGAGCTTCATGACATGGTGCGTTATTCTGCTGGAAGTAGACATTAGAAGATGCCTACCCTGTGCTCATAAAGGGATGAACATGGGCAGCAAGAATACAGAGTTAGGCTGTGGCATCTAAACAATGCTCATTCTGTACTACGGGGCCCAAAGTACGCCAAGAAAATATTACCCACACCATTACACCACCACCAGCCTGAACCATTGATACAAGACAAAATGGATCAATGCTTTCCTGTTGTTTACACCATATTCTGAAACCTACTATCTGAATGTGGCAGCAGAATTGGAGAGTCATCAGACCAGGCAACATTTTTCAAATTCTGATGTCCAATTTCGGTGGGCCAGTGCAGACTGTAACCTCAGTTTCCTGTTATTGTGTCCCTGGGCAAGGCTTTTAATCCTAGGTTCTTCCAGCAGGATGTAACTGGATTTACTGTAAGTTATCCTGGGTGAGAGTGTTTGCTAAAATTACTCAAGTCTAAAAAATATTGTAAAAAACACTCCAGTTGGCCGGGTAATCATCACTCCCTAGTGCATTTCAATCAGTCGTAAAGTCTTCAGCTCATCAGACGTTGAGAGCTAGTGCTTTCAAAAAGACTGGCATGATTAGTTTGAACAAAAGAAGTTGTTCAGAAGTGAAGTGTAGGCAGGAGTGTATGTTTCAATCAAAATGATCATGGGTTTGGATGTTGACCAATGGTCAAACAAGTTTGTCAAATGATTTCTGTCTACAAAGTATTTTGTTAAACCTTTGAATCACTCTAGTGACTCCTCATGTACATTTGTCTCCTATAAATTCAGCTGTGTTTGTACAGTTGATTAATGTGTAGCCTCACCACACATGTATCGACTAATGGCTTTAGTGCCAAACAAGCAGTGCTATACGAATCAGACCACCTTTAGCCACATGTGCTTGGAGGAAGCATGTAAACAAACTTTGGGAATTGGACATGACTAATTGGAAGGGAAGAAAAAAAGGGATAAAATATATACATTACTTATTTCTAGTTTTGTATAAATCTTCAAGACATACATGTAGTCCAGTGCAGCTGAAGCAAGAAGAGGATTTGTATGTGTGTTCTGGATGTGTGTTTGGTGGTGGGAAAGGGGAGTTGGTTCCTTAATGTTCCCCAAATATTGTATTTGTGACCGGCCACCTACATCTAGGCATTCGAAGGAAAGGCGCACTTCTCAGGAACCAAAAAAAACACTGCCTATTAATTTGGTGTGGAAATCATCAACATCTAAGCCATGCAAAAACAAGCATGGATCGTGATGAAACAGAGATCAACTTTGTTGTTGTGACAGAATAATTCAACCAACTTTTAGAATCACAAGTGTAAAATATTAGTAATGTACAACAAGCAGATGGAGTAATAGCTAGTTTCAAAATGAGTAAACGAGTTGATTTTGCCGCAAATGTAACGAAGTTAAGAACGTACGTAAACTCACTCCACAGCAAGCTTTTGTATAGCTCACTCGGTTGGTACCTGGCAAGCAGGGCTGTGTAGAGTGTTGCGAAGCAGATGACCGTGGGTTCGAGCCTGGTATGGGGCAAAGGCGAACTGCCGTGCGGGCTGCTAGCACACCTGTCACACAAACAGTTGTTCAACAACAAACGTAGATGTAGACGATTATCAGTCAGAGAAAGCTGAATTGGTATACGCGTTGGAATAATTGTGATATGATCTGAAATGATAGACAAAGAGGAACTCTTGCAAGGAGTTTCACTGTGCTGCAACGCCTTCATCAATTCATATGGGTAAGTGCAATTTTCTGATAAAATCATTGTATTAATATTGCATACGTCAGCCGCAGTCGAAGGATCTTAATTGGGGAGGACGGGCTCGTGTTACGCTCGGGACTGGAGTGAATGGAATGTGCGCAATGCACGAAACCCAGTGTTTTTTTGTTTTGCACACTGGGTTTTGTGCGTTGCCCACCATTCCATTCACTCCGGTCCCGAGCGTAACGCGAGCCCATCCTCCCCAATGAAGATCCACCGACCGCGGCTGGCATACGTTATAATAAGTTTTAACTAAGTTAGTGATTTAGAACTTTCAATTGTTCAAATTATTAAATAGGTAAATACCTGAATTCAAAGTGTGTCAAACATTGAACCATGTAATTTCAGTTAGCATAGGTGTCACACCCAGCCCAGTGGTATGCATGAAATAAGAGATGGACTCCTTGAATACATTATTAGTAAACTTTGTATGTTTAAGTGTTTATTGTATTATTGATTAAATATATATCTTTAGTTAGTTCAATTTACATGTATATATAGATATTATTATTATTATTATTATTCTGTGCATTGCATGATGTTTAGTTGCTGGGTAATATCCCTTTAAGTTTTATGACAACTCTGCCCCAGTTTGGCTGTCGCTAAGATAGTTGCTAAGTTAGGTTAGGCTGGTATCTGATTAGTGAGTGGATGTAGCCATGATAGGTTCGCCATTTAGGTAGTTTCTTTATAAGCAGGTCGAACTGGGGAAGAGGTGTCGATCATTGATTTACTGTCAATGTGAGGTACGTGTGCTGCTCGTTTCGGAAGGCTGTTCGGCTGCTATACACCGGTTGTGACAAGTGAGTCCCTAAGATATAAAAATCTATGTATGCTCTTTTCTTGTATTAGCTATCAGTGTCCGTACCACTGCGAGAGTACGTAGGCTATATAAGAATATCCGTTATGCCACTGCCTTACGATGACCCTGGAACTACATTGTATATATTGTTCCAGACTGTTTGATTAAACGAACCAGCACCTACATAATTTATTGCCTCAGGTCTCTCTTTCTCCTACACCACCACAATTAAAACTTAACACTAGGTATCAAACTAATGTTTTAAAATATATATTATTAACAGGGTAGAATGCTAGCTACAAGTACTATCTTCTGATAACAATGTTGTATTTATGTCATTTCTATCTAGCTAGCTAGTTAGTTAGTTAGTTAGTTAGTTAGTTAGTTAGTTAGTTAGTTAGTTAGTTAGTTAGTTTTCAAACAACTACCAACAATGGCCATAATTGTTTGAATATGAAGCAATCAATTCAGTCGTGGGAATTTTGTGAGCAAGAACACTTATTTCTGGAGTAACACTGTGAGTTAATTTCACTAGTAAGACTGTGGTCTCAAGTGTAAAGTAATGTAGCAATGTTCTTTTATGCACATGCAATTTTATATTTAATGCACTTTTATAACAACTGGTTCCAAAATAAGACACTAAGGGCCGAATTTACTAACACTAGCGCAGTTTGCGCTGCGTCTGTTTATGCGAGTTTGGTAATATGCTTCCACATTTAGCGTAGTATTTATCAAACCCGATACCCATTACCCAATCAGCGCATACTCCGCCCTCCATTAGCGCGCCTCTAAAAGAGCAAATACTGGGCCCGTATGTATCTATCATGGATCTCCCTACAGAAAAAGAAAGTGCAAGTTTAAATTTAGTGAAGAAGAAATTAACATCTTAGTGCATGAAGTAGCAGCAAACCTGATATATATTACAGGGCAGAACATCCACACCCTCTGAAAAACATCCAATTTGGATTGCCATAACAAGTTAAATCAACTCGTTATCATCTACACGGAGAGAAGGGGAGGAGGTAAAAAACGGTGGCAAGACCTAAAGCGCAGAACAAAACAGAAGGTTGTGTACAACTGGGCACAATCGAGGAGAACTGCTTCAGGTCCACCAGAAATAGACACGCTAACTAGGTGGTGCAGCAAATACACGTTGCTGAACAAGTGGAAGGTGTGGACGGCATAGATACTGCTGAGATCTCTGTAGAGAATGAAGGTATGTGTAGTTTGTGATGATACTGTTGTTTTGGCGTTTGGCATATATGCATATGTTTAGCCTATATCATTGATATGTAAAGCCAACCGATGTGGGTAAGTAATTAAAGAGTGTTATATAGGTCAATAATCGCAAAATTGCTTATCAAAAATGGAACAGATGGAGGCATTTGTCTTTTTTTGTGCCAAGTGTATTTGATGCTATGTTTGAAACTTGTTGCTGTCACTGCTGCCATTCATGTAGCTATATTTGAACACAGGAAAACGCGCTCGCTGCTTTAGACCTGCTTTTAAGAGACGGAAAATTCCCCCCGCAAAATTGAGGCGTGCTTTTACTGGCAGTCTTTTTAAATACCACCGAAAATATAATTAGGCGCACTTTACGCGTATCCTCCCACCTTTTTGCGTGGAACTCCCACTTTCCCCATGACCCTCCCACAAATTATTGAAAGCGCAACTTGTCTCTTGTCGCTCATGTGGCAGGCAATCTGCGGTTTTACCCAAGTGCGCCTGGTTTGTAAATAGCGCGCATCGGTTACGTCCGTCTTTGTGACCAATTAGCGCCTGGAAACAGGCTCAAACGGCTTGATAAATCTAGACCTTAGTTTACTGACTTTTTTGCTTGAGAGGCAGGGTGAGTGAGACACCTTACTGTAACATCCGGCCCATGGAGGGCCGGGTATGGACTTCCTTTTCCTTTGGTTTAGTTATGTCTCTTGTGTATATGTTCCCTTTTGCATTCCAGTGTTGATCACGGTGGTTTAGTTGAAGGTTTATTTCCATGTGTTCTAGTGTTAAGGTTTCTCCCCTATGTGTTCTGTAATGTTTGTCTCCCTCTAGTGCCTCTGTCGTGTATTGTAAGTTCTCCTGATTATTTGTGGTTACGTCATTTAGGTTACGTCATTGCTCCCAGGTATGTTGCTTTAGCCCTCATTTGTATTAGTATTTAGGTTGTGTGTTTCTGTCATTTCCCTGTCGGTTAATGTTGATGTTACGTGTATCATGTCACATGTTTTCCCGTGTGGTGTCGCTGGTAATCGTATTTACTTCTGTTTGCCCCTCATGGCAGTATTTGATTTCGTATCAAAGTGTTTGCTGAATAAAATGCTTTTGGATTATTGCAACTCCTTTGCGCCTGTCTCATAGTATACACTACGGAGAACTGTGACACTGTCTTTGTTTGACAGTTACAGGATGTCAGTTACCTTCCAAAGAAGGATGGCCCTAAGGCTTAGGATGGTGTGAAAAATATTTTTTTTTAAACATTTTTTATGAAAGATGACATTTGAATGAACACAAAACAAAACAAAGTAATGCACCTTACAATTATTTTTCTCCCCGCACAACATCGCCCTGAACGAACATGACCCACCCGACGCCCCACCAAACATGACCTCCATCAGCCCCCCCACACACACCCACAGAGATTATTCCCAGCCCCACACAACACAGACACACAAAAAGCAAAAAGCAAACAGAAGACAAAAAACACATAAAGAACAACAAAAGACCAAACAATACAAACACAGAAAGGAAAAAAATTAATAAAAGTTTACGTAGCTCTCAGGTCCTCTGATAAATGGCTTTTAAAGGTCCCTTGTTGTCATTTAAAATCAAAAGGAGATTAGCCTTACTCTGTGGTAGGTCCCAAACTCAGGTCAGCACCATCAATTACGATTTTTAAGTCCTATTTAAAAACATATGTATTTTCATTAGCTTTTGAATAGGTATTTTGAATAGGTGTTGTATCATTTTTGTAAAGCACTTTGGGGCAACAACTGTTGATTGAAAATGTGCTATATAAATAAAGTTGATTTGATTTGATATGTAAACATACCTTAAAAATAAAGTAGGCTAACATCTGCACACACTGTAGACAGTCTCTGGAGGGACTCAAAATACAAAATAAAATGTTGCCAGTTGTTAAAATATTTCCTGGTTGACCCCCAAGGAGAGTATTTCATCTTTCCAGTTGTAGAAGACATAACATCCATGACACTGCAAGAAAAGGCATGTTTCAAAGTATTTCCAGATCACTACGAAGATTGGTAGTGCTAAGCACTAAGAACCCACTATTTTTTTGTTTTTTTAATTTTCACCTGCTTTCCTTATCCTTGACATTATTTTATTTATAATTTCTGTATTGCTGTATGGGTGAAAATGTAGGCAGCTTGACTAAACTTTCTTAAAAATGTTGGCCCTGACTGTTGGCATGACATGTTTAAAAATAAAAGTATTTTTATAATATACCTTCATCTGGCTGAATGCTCATTGGGGTGTAGGGGGGACCATGGGGTGGGTGGATTGGAACCATTAAGGGCAGGGCTATAATCTCCCCTAAAGGTATTTCACACCTCAGTGAGGAGTCCAGTTGTAAATGGTGAGCTATGTTTATCAATGTATTCCGATCTCTTGAATGCTGATCTGTAGTGCTGCGTTTCCTCTTTGTGAAAGAAACAGGCTCCTTAGTGTCGCCTAACTATGGTCTATAAGTCTTGGTATTGCCTGTACGTGGGCAGTAAGTGGCCACACTACCAAAAGTTCAATAGACCACTAATCAGGGTTATTTGGTACAGTGTGAGCCATTGAGAAACTGAGCAAATATTGTAGTGAAAGCCACAGTGTGTGCATGTTTGGGGTCGAATTAGAGTAAGTCCTCGGGAACACCTAAGTGCTATCAGGGGACAGGGGTGGAAGATAGAGTCCCAGTAGTCTCTTAGCTTCGGGCATAGAAAAAAAAAGATAAAGGTGACATGGGGAGGTATGACATCTGTCACAAACATCCACCAGAGGTCGGTAAATTTCAGACAGTCTGGACTTAGAGTGAACTCTATGAACCACCTAAACTGTATAAATCCAAAACAGGCACAGGACATAGTTGAGCTAACTCTGTCTATAGTTTCACCCCACCATTCCTCAGTGAATTCAACACCAATTTCCCGCTCCCAGGCAGATTTAGTTTGGGTGATGTAGTGTTTGTTGAAACTTCTAATACATTAATAGACCTAAGAGATTACTGTTTTCTGTCTGGGCATAAAAGTCAATAGAGCATCCCAGGCCTGGTTTGGAGGTAAATCAGGAAAGCCAGAAAATTGTGAGGAAACCAAATGTCTTATATGGAGGTAGCAAAAATAAAATGATGGAGGCAGAGAGTGTTCAGGACAGACCAGGGAAGCTAGAAAAAAACACCATAGTCATAAAGGTCATTAAAGGTCTTAATCCCTCTCCTTGCACAGAGAGAGAAAGCATTGTCAGTAAGGGAAAGGGAAAATTGTTTTTCTTGTCAAAAGGGCCCTGATACAGAGGATAATTCGAAATGATGTCAGAACTGGTACCAGATCTTTAGTGTGGACTGTACTAGAGGGTTGCCAGTGTAGCGAAAGGGGTACATTGGGAAAGTAGAACAAAGTAAAGTATTTAAAGCTGTAGATGTGCTTGCATGTATCTCTAGGTGGCACCACAGTGAACTTGTAACCAGAATGGGAGCTTTTGAATGTTGGCTGCCCAATAGTAATAAAGAAATTTGGGAAGTGCAAGCAAGCCCTCTGGTATGAATGAACTTGAATGGGTGTGAACAAAGGAGAACTCTGCTGGAGTGACATTTTTGGCTAATCTTTGAGGGGCGATTTCTCAGATGAAAGGCGATTTCTCTGCTGCGACTGTCTAGATGAAAGGAGCAAAGTGTATGTGTATGTGCATTGTGCACACGCTAAATTATGGCCAAGCATGCACCCCTCAAATCACTGACTTTTAACCAGGTTTTTCCTGGTGTGTGGCGGAATTATTTTCGGGAACTGCAAAATAGCACCAGGGAACGCTTGCCCCGTAACATGGCTCTTCTTTTTTTTCTAATTTGTGGAGGGCAAAGTCCCCTGTGGGTCAGGTGCAAAATAGGAATGATACTGTACATGCCTTTTTCTAAAAAATAATTTGTGCTGGGTGCAAGATAGTGCCCTTTGTGTGCTCCAGTGATTCATGCAAGTCTGCCATGCTGTCGCACATTGTCTTTATATTATTATACTGTAATTTCGCTGTGTTAGGCACATTTTTTGTTATATTGGGCATTAATGTCACCCTGATAATTAAGGCTGTTGGCTGGGTTGTTAGGTGTTCACTAAAATACTGCCTAAATCTACTACAGCTGCTTCAGTCTCTTCACTCCTACCCAGATTATTCCAGAAGGAATAATCAAAAGAAGAGAAAGCAGCAACAACAGCCACCCCACAATGTAGCATGTTAGCGAGGCTGGCAGCGCAAGCCTAACCCAGCTTGGCACGGACCAGCCTTTGGATCTGTCTGCACCATCTTGGCAGGGAGAGCTTCCAACGCCTGAGCCAGAGGCAACTCCTCCAATGCCTGAGCCAGAGGCCACACCTCCAAAGCCAATGCCCGAGGCCCTTCCTCTTACGCCATTGCCCGAGGCTAGGCCAGGACCATCTGCCCCATCTGCTGTCACTGTGGCCGTGGCTCCACCCGCAATTCCACACCCAGGACCATCTGCCCCACTTGCTGTCACTGAGGCTGTGGCTCCGCCTGCAACAACTCAACCAGGACCAGCTGCACTGCCTGCTGAAGCTGAGGTTGTGGCTGAGGTTGTGGCTCCATCCTCAACTCCTCTGCCAGGAAAAGCTGCCTCACCTGTTTTCACTGAGGTTCTGGTTCTGCCCCCAACACCTCAGCTAGGAACAGCTGCTCTGCCCACTAAGGCTGAGGCCATGGTTACGCGCGGTACACCCAATGATATCTATCCATCTCTATGCACACACAGCTGCACATCATATCATTTTCAGTCACACCGGTTTCCCGTTCATTGATTGCTACCCCCATATACACTCCGTTGGTCTGTGTGGGCTTCATTGATTCATGTAAGTCTGTCGTGCTCTCTTTATATTATTATAGTACTGCCGTGTTAGGCGAAAACGTTTATTATATGGGGCATTAATGTTGCCCTGATATTTGTGTCTGTTGGCTGGATTTTTAGGTGTTCTGCTGCTTTGGTCTCTTCACCCCTTCCCAGATTATTACAATTGTAAAGCTCTGTATCTGTACATTCATAAAATGTACAAAAATACATTTGACTTTGGTGACGATACGCCCAGATATTGCTGGTGGGTCACATATGGAACCTGGTTGCATAAGGTCAGGGACATTACAAACTGTGGCACAGGCATGTGTCACTATAATTCTCACCACTTGCGATGAGCGGCCCAATAGGCCAGACTGTCGGTTGTCAAGGGGGAACAGCGTCTGTGTGAGGAGAAACCACCAAGCGGCAATTCAGCGCCTGTGTTCACCTCGGATCCGAGAGGAAATCAATCACACATAGCCCTGGCTCTGTTTCGCAGCCACAGCGCCCCTGTCACCCGCCACATTGACACAGGCCCTTCTACATCAGTACAGTCTGGATCATGCTCTCCATGCTAGCTCCTGTTCTATATCCTCTCCTTTTCTCTGTATGATCTCATTCTCTCTACTCTTTCACTTTCTACATTCTGTCTAGTCTCTTTACAGTCTTTTTCACTCTATGCTCTGTCCTCTCTCTCTTTTTATCCTACCCTACGCTGTTCATGACGTCACTGTTTCTGATGGCTTTCTAGTTTTACTGCACTCTTCCTCACCCCCCCCCCCATCTCTCTATGAGCTGCATCTCTCCTGAAACTCACCCTGTATTTTCTCTCTCCTCCCTTTCTCTCTGTAACAATGGGAAAGAATAAAAGCTATCAACACATGGGCGACTGGTCAGCCAATCAAACCTCTGAACCACTGGGCCAATAGGTGACAGTCTGGGTTTTGCATGGATGGCTTTGGGCTGGTCAGAGTTCTGTGTGGATGGCTTTCGGCTGTGTTTACTGTAGCTGAAACAACTTGTACCAGGGTCTGGCTGCAGGGATATTATTTTTAACCAAACAAGAAATGATTTTGAGCGGCTTTAGGAGATTTTCTCCTCTACAGATTCAGCTTAACATCCATTTTTCTCAGAGGACGTTTTCTAGAGCAGTGGCAAAGAAATTGTGTGGGGAGTTCCATTTGATTTATTAATGTGCATCCACTGTCTCACATCATAGCATTCAGTGAACTCTAAAAGTTTTGACACATTTTCCTGGGCTATATAGTAGCCCTTCATAAGTATTGGGACAGTAAAGTCGAAACAGCTGAAGTGATGCACAGCTTGAGTGATGAAAGTGATGAAACAGCTTGAGTGATGCACACTCAAGGCAATTACAATTCAAAGCTGAATATGAAACGAGTACTGACGGTCACCTTTTTTTCTGGATACATCATTACCTAATAATGACTGAAAGAGACGTTCTCCATTTCTCCCTTTATTCATGAGCAAGTCTGCTTTCGTTTGCTGGGTTCGTGTCCAGGTGGGAACTAGGCAGGGTTGGGAAGAGTACTGAAAATCTGTACTCAAGTAAACAATTATGTTACTTGTGCTGAAATGCACTTAAGTAAAAGTACCACCTGAAGTAGGAGTAAAAGAGTACTTGGTCCAAAAAGTACATTTTGTTCTATACATTAACGCCATATTATAAAACAAGGAATTATAATTTAAGAGGGTACAAACCAGGCACGGTCAGTGGATCTTAAATGGGGACACCGGGCTCGCATTACATTCGGGAACACAGTGAATGGCTATAATTGGGAACGCAGGGCTCGCATTACCGTCCGGACTGGGTGAAACGGAATGGTATGACACAATGGGTTTGATGGGCTACACACCATTCCATTCACTCCGGTCCTGGACGTAATGCAAGGCCGGCATCCCCAATTAAGATCCAATCACTCTGGTCCTGAACGTAATGTGACCCCGGCATCCCCAATTAATATCCGCCGACCGCGGCTGGTACAAACACAAACCGCATTTTTCCTGTTTGACTAGGCATTTGTTTTCCAGAATCAAGCTTTAGTAATGCAGAATAGAAAACCAAAATACTGTATTAGTGAATAAGTTCTGAGCTTACAAGTATGAGTCAGTAAAGTACCATTTGTGTATTAAGCATAAGTTGGTTTTCAAAGTTAGTGCTGCCCAGTCTGGCTCTTTTAGTAGTAAAGATCAATCCTGCACAAGATACAGATACGTTTTCTTGCTCTCTGTCAGTTGAACGTGCCTCCTCATCGAACATCAACTCACCTTCCTCTACCGGCTAGGACTAAATGCTCTGCCCTAACGTGAAACATTTCTGTACATAACTGAGTGCCGTCACATGAATCACAACACTTGTTACAGCAAGTGTGCGAATACAAAATATGGGACTATGCATTTAACATTTCAATAACAACTATACTGTAAATACCTTGTCTTTTTAATAAGCAAGACCGTTAGCTGACTAAAATATGTGAAGTTAGCTTCACAAGCGCTCCTGTAGCTAAACTTTCTGCATTACTGTACAACATTAACCTTAGTTCATTGTTATGATGCGGCAGCATAAAAGCTAGTTGGCAAAATACTGTATGACAATGTTGGTTAGCTATGTTCTTGATTAACCCTTGAACACATACTGTAACATTTTGAAATATGTACTTGGAAAACAGTTTAGTCCATATCCCTACCCCTTTTTCTCACGCATGAGCGGTGTGTCATTGTCAACGGGCCAGGTGAAAAGCTGCCGTGTGACTCCAGGTTGAGAGAGCTGTATTTCACCATAACTAGTAGATTAATACTGGCAGGAGAAGCAGGTGAATTATTTTTTCCTGTCATTGTCTCAGCACTAACATTAGCGTTAACGGTAAAAAATGTAAAACACTGCCAATTGACCATCCCCGTGTTGGTGTCTGACATTTATATCTGTGTTCGCACTACATCTATGCTGACTAAAAAGGGAGTGAACAGCCAATCACCAACCTAAAATAAAATCAAGAAACAAAAAATGCCTTCTAGCTGGCCTAGCCTTACGTCAGCAATACTTTGGTGTTGCTGGTGGAGTGGCAGTTAGCTAACAGAACAAGAAGTAGCTGATACCTGACCTAACACTGTCTCCAATTGTTTGAAAGTTTCATTTTTTGGTAGTGTTTTAAAGTTGAAGGCAAAGCAGAAGGCAAAGCACCTACAGGTTGTCAAAGCTAAGCTTATTATTATTTTGTTGTTGTTTTTGTTGCTTGATTTCATACAGTAAAGAAACCAGCCCTAGTCAGTAACTCCCATTTTTCTGAATGTAAAGTTTTATTTGTCTATAGGCTAAAATTAAGAGTTCATTGTTTAACGGGTGATGTGTATTTATATATTTTCTTTAATATAAAAATACCCAAACGGTACCATTACTGTGGCCCACAAACCATATACCGAACTGCAGGCAAACTGTAACGTTGCATCCCTCGGATTTATGGGTAAAATCTCTCCATTTTTGGGAGTTTCTTAAAAAATGTGATGTCTGTTTGAATAGAATAATATCTAAAATAAATTTAGTTTTTTTCACAATTATCCATGTGTTATAGTCCATTACGTATTATTTTAATGTATCTAAGTATGAGTGTTGCAAAATTAGATGAGAAACATTTGTAGTTTAAATGTTCACAGGTGCTCCCAAACAGTAAACCAACGTTTTGTAAATAATTGATAGCACATAAAGAATCTGCTTATCTCTTTCTACATGTACTTCCTAGGTTAGCTAGTGTAAATGACAACATGCACTGTCTCTGAGCTTTGTCAGTATTTGCCCGGCACACCGATCCAAGGTAATGACTACTCACACATCCCTTCTTCCTCCTGAAATGAAGGTGCTTGCTGGGAGCGATATGTTCAAAACTCAAAGCAATTCTCTCCTATATGTCTATTTTTAAAATGTGGCTTTGCTGTAGCCCCCCCCGGGGCCATCCTCCCCAGGCCCTCCTCCATTCACAGCCAGGATTCCTGCATTGGATTGAACCTGAGCTTTGATAATGAGAAGGCCTCTGCAGTTCATTTAGAACAGCAAGAGGAAAGGAAGAAACCTAGAGTACCAAAGATCCTGATTTCATGTTTCCCAAGACTCTCCATATCCCCCGTTTTGGCTTTACTTCCTGAGTAGAAACACACACCAACTGCTACATTGGCTGCTGCATTGAGAGTCATCATCACTCTACTTCCTTTCTCATTGTATTCTTTTCCAAGGAATGACTGCAATTTATTGAGAGAAGGAACAGGGGCAGGGTAATGAATAGAACACAACAAGAGGTGCATGAGTGTTCAAATAAATATTTTAACGAAGCTCTGTTTAACAGATAAAGATGTTCATTCGAGGAATGAGACATTTGTGAAGTATTTCCCACAGTAATAGTATAGTTGGTTTCAAAAAGCTGAACCATGTAACTTTAAACATAAGGAAACACTTCCATGTCAATTACCCATAAAACCCGACGGTCGCTTGTGTGACATCTGTTCACTGTCAAATTAAAGAGCATTTACTTGTTTAAAAAAAGCATAGCCACATCAGCATCACTGTTTAAACTCCTCTAACCCTTCATTTCCTTTGCTATCTTCTGATCTAAATCATATTTTCTTCTCACTGGTTCTCTCCATTGTTGTTAAATAGCGTAATAACATAAAAACAAATTTGCCATGCACTTTCTACTTTTCAGTCTCTCTTAGATTTCGATTTGTTATGTGAAAAGCATCAATATCTGTGCACAATGAGCTTTTTCCCACTAACATGTGTCCAGACAAACAATTTGTATACCAGCAGGATACGGTATACAGAGCTTCGCCATCTGAGTAAATGAGCCCAACTTCTACTCAATCATTCAATCAAATCCATTTAATAAAACCCCTTTTAAGGGAAGTTTTCACAAATGTGCTTTGACAGATGCCCGGCGTACGATTCCAAAGAGAAAGCAACAACAAGTTGATGCACAGAAGCTAGGAACAACTCCATAGTAGGAAGAGAAGAAGAACCTGAGAAGAAACCTAGAGGGCTGGCCAGTGTATTCACGTTTCCCTCAGTGGTGTTCATGAGGATAAGCGTTCTTCAATCTCTGTCGTGTGGGTAGAGGTAAGAGGTAAGAGCCAATCAGACAACACACTCGCTGTCTCATCAACAAGTGCTTGAATATTTGCGCCAGGAGTGGCATAAAGTCACCCAACATCAATGTGAAAGACTGGTGGAGAGCATGTTGCATGACATGAAAGCCAATTATTATTTTCATACAATTATAGTTTTTCCACCAACTATTGATTTCTGATTTCTTCCTAAGTTAATACATTAGTATTGTGTTGTTTAAAAAAAATTATTTGCATTATTTGAGGTTTGACAACACTGCATTTATGTACATGATCTGAATGTCAATATACAGTACAATCCTTTACTGTATGTATGGGGAAATTGTGAGAAATGTTGTCAGTAGGTTATGGGATAGAACAAAAATGTTTATTTAAGCCGAACACACATCCATCAATAGTAAAACTAGAAACACTGATGATTTGTTAATTCCTTCCTGAGCTGTATACACTCTGTAGGTAGTGTACCACATACACATCTACACACCCTGTCAGTAGTGTAACACACAGATATCTACACACCCTGTCAGTAGTGTAACAAATACACATCTACAGACCTTGTCAGTGGTGTAACACATACACATCTACACACTGTCAGTAGTGTAACACACACACATATTGTATACACACCCTGTCAGTAGTGAAACACACACAGCTACACACCCTGTCAGTAGTGTAACAAATACACATCTACACACCCTGTCAGTTGTATAACACATTCTCATCTACACACCCTGTCAGTAGTGTAACACTTCCACATCTACACACCCTGTTAGTAGTGTAACACATACACAGTAGAGAAACTGCTCACCTGTATAAGGCGGCCCTGCTCAGTTTGCAGTGTGTTCAGATCCTGTCCCAGACTGCCCTGCCCTCGTCTCAGAGACTCGTAGTCCATCTTCAGCTGGCCAGCGTGTGCCGACAGCTTGGCAACCTCCTCAGCTAGGTTAACCAGCAAGGCCCGGTCTTGACCTTTGACAGACTTCAAATCGGTGTCGTGGTCAGTCAGAGAATGGAGCAGCGACGTCTGTACCCCCTCCAGTCGCAGGAAGTTCCCGTTGTAGTCGGGACAGTTTGGATCGATGAAGATGTTGATGCGTGAGCCGTCGC